>WIGO01000001.1:0-184786 GCA_014235945.1 Colletotrichum plurivorum | reverse complement strand
ATGTACATCATTCAGAAGATCGATAAGGGCACTTCCGGCGACGAGCGAGTCTGCTTCAAGGTCCAAGGATCTACCGATAACTTGTATACTGTCATTATTGCCAAGCGAAACGACTGCGATTGTACTGCCCGCACTCGTCGAATGTGTATGCCGCTGACTTCTCGCAGACTTCCAACAAGATCTCCAACTGTAAACACGTCATCTGTAAGTTTTGCGTGGATCAGAAGAGATGTTAGCTGACGCATCCCAGATGTGCTTACTCACGTCTTCCGGGCTCCGGCTGAGCTTCTCCCGCAGAAGACTCTATTCACCAAAGAGTTAGAGAAACTCATCGCCGATGCGCCCAAGGTCCTTCCGACCCAGTCCGAGGTTGATAATGACCCCTCTTTCAAGGATGGTAAGCCAAAGTCCAAAGATGGCAAGTCCTGCGCGGTCTGCTACAAAGATTTCGCCGGCGACTCGAAGACTGTCTGTTGCGCCATGTGTGGCCATCACATTCACTCTGGCTGCTTCGATGTCTACGCTCGCCAGACTAGTGGCTGGGGCACCAAATGCGCTGTCTGCCAGGCCAGTTGGGCGGCTATGTAAACTCCGCCATCTTTGTCACCAACAGTATGTGTTCAGGCCATGTCGTCGATGTCGAGCACCTACCTACTCGTATGGAAAGTTTGGCCAAACATACGCATGTAGCACAAAAGCTGCAAGGGTGATTTCTCTTTGATTTTCATCCTCAGCCCGTATTCATAGTTTGGGTTGACTGGAGTAACATCCTCTCGACCACATCAAATAAAGCTCCTTCCTGAAATTTCGAGGCGCACGTGGTTCACAGACTCGCTCCTTCCCATTGATTTGGACAAACATTTCCTTCTGTGTAGTACCACACCCTCACTTAGGGACCCTTTTCCATCTTCCGTGAAGTACCTTCTTCATGTCTGCCTTCTTCAACAGTTTATTCCCTCAGAATTCTGAGCACCAGCGTAACAGCATCGTCGGAAAGAACAAAACCTCAAGCTGAAGCCGCGACTCAAACGAACTCAAGACTGCATGCTTCATCACAATGTGGCGCAATATCATTTCCATATCTTGGGCGGTTTGCATCCTGCTCTTAGTGGGAACCGATTGCGTTCATGCCATGGGAGGCATCGCCAACCACGTCGAGGCCGAACAGAGCGGCCTGTCTGAGCAGACGCTCATCGCGAACCACAAGGGCCAGGGCCCTTCCAAGTTCGCTCTCGGTCCTCACCTGGAGCCCAAGGCTTTCCACCACGATAATCCTTTCAACATCACTGAGGAGGAAGCTCTCAAGTTGGGCCTCAAGCTCATTCCAGTCGAGGATGACCACTGGGACGCCCTTATAAACAGCTCCGGTTTCGACAATCCCACAACGGGCAACATCAACACCCTCAAGCTTGGACGCCGCGATGATGATGACGACGACGACGATGAGCCCGGTGCTCCTGACCCCACGGACTGGTGCACTCCCAACAAGAACACTACCCAATGCACCTTCGGCACCTGGTGTCACTCCATGAGCAACAGAAAGAAGCCCAACCGCGCCTGGGTCTTCTACAACGACTGTGAGCTCACCGGTGAGCTCCACCCCTTTTCGTGGACCGAATGGCACGACATCTACTCCGGCCTCCCCTGGGTCACCGTCTTCTCCGTCTCCGCTATGAGTCGACCGACACTCCGGTACGCTGGCCGTGAGTGGGATAATTGGGCCAACGGTTGGGAGCTCTACTACCCCTACAGCCCCATGAACGGCATCTGCTACTACCGCCGCTACTTTGACTGCTCCTGAGCGTCTTTTACAAGCTTCCATCCACGAGCGCGTGTTAGGGAGGAGCCAGCAAATGATTGCTCGAAGAGACAGAGAGTGACCATCAGAACTTGAACATTCTTGGAAGTTGAGGCTACAGGCGAAATAAAGGCATTAATTGAGGGAAAAGTCTTGCCGAAGGCCGAAGCGGGCTTGATTGGGTGCTCTAGGTAGATAATCGATCGCGCATCCCGAGCCGGGTTCTTCTCTATAACACCGCTCTCTTTCGTATTCGTGACAGGGAAAACTTGACGCGGAAGTCCGAAATCCCGTAGTCTGTCACTGTGCATGGGGAGAAAACTGATGAACTATTTGAATGGAAGGGTATCTGTGGCGAGCTAATACCTCACCTATGGACGCGGCGGACCCCTTTCCGCGGAGGAGCAGGAAACGTCCATCGCTCCAAATACAGTTTGATTTTGCTTTTTGGTTCTCATGTTCATTGGCGTCCCTCACTCGTCGTCCTCGCTCTTCTTCCTCTTCTTCCTCTTGTGGCCCAGCTCTTCGGGCGGGACAAAGTCCTTTTCCCTCTCGCGCAGCTTCTCCTCCTTCTTCTGCTTCTGCTGCTCCAGACGCTCGGCCTGCGCGGCCTTGGCCTTGGCCTCCTTTCCGAGGAAGTACTCTCCCGTCTCGATCTGCTTGTCGACCTTGCTCTTCTCGGGCGCGGGCGGGAAGGGCGTGTAGACCTTCTTGCTCTTGTCCGTGACATTGACGGGCACGCGTCTCCTGCTGAGCGTCTTCTTCTTGAAGTTGGGCAGGAAGCGATCCCAGCTCTCGTTGGCCAGCTCCGGGTCCTTTGCGAGCTCGCGCTTGATCATGAGCTCCTTGATGTGGTAGATGGGGTGGATGTTGGCCATGCAGTCCTCGACGACGCGGCGGACCTCCTTGAGGCCCTTGAAGGGCCCCATGACCGAGACGGTGCTGCCCTGCACGAGGATGTAGGTCTGCGTGAGCAGCTCGAGGGCCTTGAGCGTCGAGCCGTTGGGGCCGAGGATGCGCTGGCGGCGCTTGACGTAGCGCTCCTTGTTGCGCACGAGGTTGCGGATCTTGATCACGTCGCAGGCGACGCCGTCGTCGAGGATCTTGATGGCCTGCGGAGCGGGGACGCTTCTGGCGAGCAGCTTGATGAGGTCGCGGGCGTTGAGGATGGCGGCGGGATCAAAGGTTTTTCTGGAGCGTCGTGTTAGTGCTGCCGAAGCCGACCGGAGGGACCGCCACACGTGTCGTGACCGGGCAGACTCACCTTGTCGTCTTGACGGTCATGGAACCCTCGATTAAGTCGAGCGAGCAGGCGATGCCGGTCTTTTCGAGGGCCTTGGTGACGAGCGGCCATGCCTCCTTCAGGTAGACTTCGCGGTACTTGGGAAAGACGATCGCAAAGGACGACTCCTCGGCAAAGGTACCGCCGGCATTGTCGGCGGGCGTGAAAGGATCGACCTTCCACTTGTCGATGTCGTCCGTGTCCCACGGCTTGTCCTTCTTGTATGTGGAGGGCATCTTGGGCTGGCGTGTCGCGTGCTGCTTGGAGATGCAAGTTCGCTGCAAGTTCGCTGCCGTCTGTTTACGGAAAACTTTCTGGACGTCAGGTCGACAGTGCCAGTGGCAGTGGCGGACATTTTTTCTTATCGGACGCTGTTATCGATTACATGTGGGGCGCTCCAGTTTCGCGGGAGGCCCCAACTCCAGTATCGTGCCTACCTCGGCGCGGCCTCCTGGTCTCTTACCCAGGAGACACACATAGCAGAGCTTGGAGTGGATAGTTCAATGTTCATCTCGTGGCACGGAAATCTTTAAACGCCAACCGATGCATTTAAGCTGCGCCTTTCTTCTAACTCGAGGATGGGGATGAGACTTGAAACTGAGCAGTGGAAAACCCAGATGAAAGCAGCGATTCGCCAGAACAACTCTTCGTAACTGAAATGAAAGCACAGCAGTAGCAAATACCTGCAAAGTTTGTGGGATGGATGTGGTTCAAATAAACATTCAGACACATAGTAAAGCCGGAGTCGTCATAGGAGAGAGAGAAGTGAAGAGTGAGTTGTCTCCGTGGTTGTAGCGTCAAGCCAATACATAGGTAGTAGGTAGTGGTATACCGATAGCGCTGCAGATAGATGTCTCTCGGGGTCTTGCCGAGTACCTACCTGCCTCACTGCCTAGGTATTACCTAGTTTTAAGCAGTACTCACATAGCGATAGATCAGATAAGGCGAACATTACTCTCGCAGCTTAGCACACAGGCAGGCGACAAGGGCGTTGATATCCCCCTATTACGTTGCCGAAATGCAAAAAATTCAAGGTCTCGACCCATCAGCGCAACTCGCGCCCTACGTAAGGCTGAGGGGCATTCCGCTAGCAATATCCGAGCCAATCACGACGCGCGTTCAGTAATACGGTCTCGCGCAATCCCCGGAACGGCCACCCAAAAGACACATTTGATTGGTCAGGATGTGGGCTCACCTGTCCCGCAGGGCAAGTTGCGATTGCGCTTGGCTGTGAGCTCGATTAAGGGGACGACGGGACGGGAGTCAATCACCGCCGACCTTTGCTTTCCTCTCTGTATTCCGAAGACTAGCACTCTCACCATCTTTCATCCCGATGAGTATGACGCTTCTGGAGTTTTGCGTCTCATTTTAACCTCTCTCTCCTGGTCATACTCCCAGGCCCTGCCGTCTTGCGATCCTGGCGCTCGATTTCTGAGTCGCATCCGCGGCCGTGCTCACCCGCAGACTTTTTTTTTCGTACCTTCCCTCATCATCTGATTCACGTCTTCGATCTTGACCCGCGTACGGTCTGCCCGAACCGCAACACCGCGTCGTCCGCCCTGGTGTTACCGTCTGACAAGAGTCACGAGTCGACACGCGGTTTTCATCGTCGCAAAAAGAAGAAAAAGAGGCAGACTCGACGCGTCTCGGCATTGCGCAACGGAGTGACAGCCTCCCTTCTCATCTACAACTCCTTCCTTCCCCCTCGAACAGCAACACGCATCTGCCGCCGTGGCTGCCGTCCAAGATCCCGTTGCGCCCGCGTCGAAATCATATATCCATTCCACTCGACTGGCCATGGAGGACCTTTCGCTGCCGACGACGAACCTCGAGCCCATCTCTCGGCCTAGTTCGACTTGTACATCGGCCTCGGCTTCTCTTCAACAGTTGCCAGGCATCTCGGCTCTAGCTCAAGCCTCGGCGGCGAGCTCGCCCCAGCTGCGGTACGTGATACATATTGCAAAAGAATGGAGGGAGGCGCCTGCTGCAGCATGGCTCGGGGGATGGGGCATGCGCCTGCGAGCATCACGGTATTCCTGATGGCAACACTCGTCGAAGCCGCGAAGGCGACGTATTGCGCACGGCGGCTAGATCGGAGGGCATCAGCCTGACTGGCATGAGCTCCGTCACAAGCATGGATATGCGCGGATGCTCTTGCGTTGGTAGCGCGTTTGCGGAGACCAGAGGTGCAATGCGCGCGCACAGAAATCGCGTCACTGGTCCCATCATGATGTGGAGGGATAAGGACTGACAGGTGTACTGATCCACAGGACCGAGACTATCGCTGCGACCGCTCCCGCATCCACACCGACTCCTGCGCCGGCGCCCGCGCAAGCACCGGCACCAGCTCCAGCTCCAGTGCCAGTGCCAGTGCCAGTTTCAGTCCCCGCGCCGACGCCGACGTACGCTTCCCCCGCGGCCACCACTGGCGGAGGATCCTCCATGAACGGCCCAGTAAGTAGCTACGGAACATTTCTCCATCATTTCCTACGCGTCTAGATCTCCTGCCTAGTCCGAAGTCTTGCCTCGCCTCGTCTGCTGTGAGGGGAAACCCAACTGATAAGCGTCGAACTGCGCTACTCCAAAGCACGGGAAAAACGTTATCATTATCGCAGATGAGGAGACCAGGTAGACTCGCTGACTGGTCTGGTGTTATCTCCCATCCCCCTGTCATTGCCCGCCCGCGGTTAAGTGGCCCGGGCCAATTTTATGTGGGTCCCAGATAAGGAAGGAACCTTGGTGCCCATGTGGAGGGCGCTCCTCCAGAAATTTTATTATCGCTGTCATCCTCCACCCCATGTTATCGTTCCGCATCGCGCATCGTATCGCATCGCGAATGATTGAGAGAGCGGCAACACAAGAAACAACAGAAAAAGAAGGAACCAGGAACGGCAGACAACAGCACTGACAGAGTCGCCGAACACCGGCGCGGACTCACTTGCGAAAATGATGGCCACTCCAGCTAACCACGACCGCGAATCCACGCAGCCAACATGTCAAAACTGCCAGACCTCGACAACTCCCTTATGGCGACGAGATGAATACGGCGCTGTCCTCTGCAATGCTTGCGGTCTCTTCCTTAAGCTTCATGGTATTTTGCTACCCCCAACCTTGCTTTTTGGGCGCTACTAACCTTGAACAGGCCGTCCGCGCCCTATTTCGCTCAAGACCGACGTTATAAAGAGTCGCAACCGCGTTAAGACGATGCGCCCCGACCTCGCCTCGAAGAAGAAGCAGCAGCAGCAACAACAGCAGCAAGCGGCTGCCGCCAACTTTCCCGGCGCAACTGATGCGAACGGCCTAGACCTCTCGGCGCAACGGCGAGCTTCCAAAACCAATGGCAACGCAGACGGCTCCGATTCCCCCGTATCTCGGACCGCGACCCCGTCCCTTTACAACCCTAGCCTTCCCGTCTTTCAGGGAATGGATGAGGCTCAGCTACAGGCGGCAGGGTTGTCTGGCTTCGGCGCATCCGACAACCGCTCTACGTCCCCCCTGAACGGCGATCGCCACCTCGACGTACCCCAGACGCACGAGCAGCTCATCGCGGCCAACTCTGCCCTCAAAACCCGGGTCAGCGAGTTGGAGTTGATCAACGAGCTCTTCCGCTCGAGGCTCAGCCAGATGGAGCAAGAGGAGGCCAGCGCACGGAGAGGACAAGAAATCAGTGGCAAGGCTGAGGCTCAGTTGCGGTCCCAGCTGGATGCGAGCAAAAAGCAGCTCGAAGAGAGCCATCGTCGGGAGAACAACCTCAAGAGGCGGCTAGATGAGCTAGAGCTGGAGCTTAAGGATGCGAAAGAGGCCCTTGACTCCTCGGATTCTGGACGCGCAGCCAAGAAGCTGCGAGTATCCGACATGGTCGGTGACTCCGAAGTCTCCACCCCGCAGTCGACGACTACTTGACCTCGGATCGGTCAGTGTATTACTATACCAAATCACGCCTTTTGACAATTGCTTCCCTCTTTTTTTCACACTACGGGATTGAGCGTTCACGCAAAACAAAAAAAGACACGACGAACTTGCCGGCTTTACGGACTCTACACGCTTATACCTATAATGCTGCGTGAAATGGGTGGGTACCAGGCGTTGCAGCTGGCCTCGTTAATAGGGGACAGGGCCCAATGGGAGTTGGTACATAACTCAAAAGTTCTTAGTTTTTCGTCTGCGCAATAGAGGCTATGTTGCCACGATGATAATCCTTTGTTGCTGTGTCTGTGATTCTTGTTGTATGCTGTCTATATACGGTGACTGTCTCCACGCCTCTCCTTGGCTCTGGTCTCAGGGCCCTGCCCAGGCCTCTTTCTTCAGCTCTATCTTAGACCTTGGCCTTGTTCCTAGTGCTGTGAACATCCAGATGTTTATTGTCTCTTTCCTAGTTATTCCTGACATGTTTGATGATGTCTCTGTTCTTAGTCTTGTCTCTTTTTAAATTATCCTTAGCGTCCACACTGCATCTATTTTCACTTTCAACTCTACCACTTCTATTACTTAATCTGACTAAATTTCATGGGTTGCATTTGTACAATATTTTTGAAATGGAAAAAAGTCAATTTTCTCTTTATGCTGGCAAGAAGCTTATTTAAACTCTTATCACCATCTGAACACCAACACTGATCCTTTCCTGACAGATATCATGCTGCTATATAGCAGTGGTGATAAGTAACGGTGCTTCGCCGCAAGAGGACGACAACGTCACCTCCGAGACGTGCAAACGGCGTGGGGCAGCCAGGCGATGACAAGTGGGGCCGAAGGAGGATCCATAGAAAAGCCGAAGCGGCCCGGGTGGAGCTGGGACTTGGGGCCGGGGGTCGCTGGAGAGAGAACGTGGAGGTGATGTGCCACCCTGTCGCAGCGCGCCCGCCCACGTTCCCCTTCCTCCTCCTCCTCCACGCGCGCGGGAAAGAAAATCTGGGGCATCGAGTGAATTCGCAGGCGGGCACGCGGGATGCGATCGCTTGTTGGTTGCCGTGAGGCTCATCGATGTTTTGCATATTTTGGACGTCGCGACGGAGGGCATTTCTTCTCCCTTGGCCCATTTCCCTCTCCCCCACCCCGCATGTTGACAGCGCCTCGCAGTTTGATTGCATGCATGCGTGAGCTTTCGCTCTCGTATCTGCGAATGCCCCTGGTTCGTATCGCCGTGCGCGTACGGACAACCTCTGCCCTTATCCCGTGGCTCGTTCCGTCAGCCGTTCCTATCGCCGCCCTCGCCAGCCACAGGTTCGTCGAGCATACATCGCCCCGGACAATGACAGGGATGGTGACGCTCGGAACGGGCATGTCTATGCAACCATAGGGAAATGCAGCATGGGGGCGGTAGAGGGGGCGATAAGACAATGCCTATCAGGGTTTTATCGGGAGAGGAACCACTCAGGAAAAAGCAACGGCTTGACGGATTTCCACCGTCCCTTGATTATTACCTCCCACATCCAGAATTCCATGCGGCCGCCCCCTCTCGTGCAGTTTGACTTCGATGAGAACACATGGGCGCGGCGAGGCTCGGCGAGGCCCAGCAAAGGGGAGATGCAGATTTTTTTGGTGGCGAGACCACAGCAATGCGTCCCTCAGCTGGTGGGGGGCAGCAACGCGGCCCAGAGAACGCCGCCAATCCTCGAGTATCTGGGCGACAGCAGACGATTGGGGGCTGTTCCCCCAGTGTCTTATCCACGAATTCCAGGGCTTTGTGCGCCCAAAAGTTGACGACGGCAAACAGTAAGGTTAGGTTTTATGGACGGCATAGTGCATTTATCCCTTCAACCTCGAGAGCAAATGGGAGACTTGGTTGAGATGGAACTCACGTCCCCTGCCTATAACCAACCCTGCAACCCTAATCTTCTATAGTAGTCTACTTACATGCCTAGAACATAGGTGGTCCCTCGTGCGGGCGGCCCGTGGTCTGGAGGTCTAGCTCGGACACCCGGAGCACGCAAACGCAGGTTGTTGTTGACGCTGCGAGTGGGCCCCATTCACGTCCAAAATGGCCGACGGATCGAGGGGCAGTGGCGCCTAGCCCCGAGGTAGTGCTCTTTTTCCTCAGCTACGCCGCCGTACGTACGGTGCTTCGTCCCCGGGGTGGCACACGCCAGTCCTCAACCAACTGCCCAGCCGACCAACCAACGGCCCGTCAGCACACAACCTCCCATCCTTCCTTTGCCCGAGCGGGGGAGCGCTCCCAAGCTCCCCAGGTTGGTTCGAATGAAGAAGGGGGGCGACGGAGGGAACCGGGGGATCGGACTCGGAACGAGGGCACCGGCTAGAGTGCCGTGGCGTGGTCGGCTGGTGGTGGTGGTGGTGGTGTGCCTGCATTCGCCCGCCCATACATAATGATCTAGTAGACATCAGGGTGTATTTCGCAGTTCCGTATTTTAATTTCTAATTTTTTCCCTCCTGTTTCCGCTGGTTTATTTACTATTTGCCGTACTGGGCTGGGCTGTGTGTGGTCCACCGCAGAGAAACGAGTCCCGGAGCGGACTCTCGCTGACACCAGGGAGGAACGCAAAGGCCTATCCCTCTCGTACCTGTGTCGTTGAGAGACATTCCAGAGGCGACCATCCATATCTCGCCTGTAACCCACTCAAGCATATACACAGAGCTTGCACGCATGCACGACGCGGGAAACCAGTGTTGACACGATTGGCAATCTGCCGTCCCTTTGACCCGAGAGACCCTGTTCTTCTTACTTCCTCCATCACTCTCGCTTCACAACACGCTTCGGGTGCCGTCTCAATGATCGCTACTGCTTGATCACGATATCTCAGGAAGAAGCGGCACGTCCCTCCTCGCAGGCAGCCCGCATCTTCAGCCACGGTACGCCCGTTGCCGTAGATCACACTGCTGGTACCGCCACGATGCTCCAGATGTCGACGCTGCCGAGCCGGGTTGCCTACAGCCCGCTCGTGCCATCACCTCTGAACCCGGACGTGGACGTCGTCGCTTCCCAGCGGCACCAGAGGTTGCGGGAGAAGAGGCGGCAGCAGGGTCGCGGGGACGTGAGCCCGACACAGAGGCTCCTCCGTCACAAGGCCGCCATGGCGTGGAAGTCGGAGGCATTGACACGAGAAAGCAGGATTTACACCCGAGAGGAGATCCTGAGCATCATCGCCGACTGCGACAGCCAAGATGACACGGCGAGGACCGCCATCATCATGCCAAGCTACGACGAGCAGAAGCAGCAACAGAAGAAGCAGCCTCAGGTGCACATCCGGGCAGCGCATTGGAAAGAGCACGACGGCGACGAGGATGACTTCTTCTGCGAGATGGACGGCCTTGACACAGACGCATCGGACGAGGCCGTACGAGAATGGCCCACGCTCGTACCCAAACTTCGCAGCCCCTTCTCAAAAGATACGGCAAGACGGGTGGCACTAGCAATCGGGCTAATGTGCATCTGCGGGTGTCTGCCCGTCCTTCGAGCCCACGGTTTCCACATCTACCAAGCCTCTGAAGCACCATAAGAAACGCCGCTTGCTCCAGCAAAAAAACACTCATACAAAATCGTCAACGTCGTCGAAAATCGAGGGGGGGAAAGAAGCTGCAATGGGCAGCAACTCGAGGCTGAGAGGAGTCTATCCGGAACGGGGCTTAGAAACACGACATGCCATTCCTGCCCATATATCATGTCGAACAAGGCTCTTGTCTAGAAGAGCACATATTACATGCCGTCGTCCAAGGCGGCGGCCAGGCCTTGCAAAAGCTACCTTTTCTCGTCTCGGCTCGGTTTTGCGGGATTTTCTTTGTCTTTCGGAGCATCGGCGTTGGTCTTCTTCGCGACCTCGTCGTGTTTGGCTTTCTTGGCATGGTTCACCTGCCAAATGGCCCGCTCGATCTCGACACCCAGCTCGGGCAGTTCGAGCGCTTTGGCTATGCGCTGGCCATTCGCCTGCGACAGCAGGATTTCGTCGTCCTTGACGGCGTCTGGGCTGCCGTTCCGGGACGCTGCCGGATCTGCGGGGGATCTGGGCGGTGCTGGACTCATGGAGTCTGGGATGAGCGGGGTATAAATGTCGTTCAGCAGCTTCGACGGGGCTAGGGCGAGGAGTTTGTTGTCAAGGAGGAACCGGAGGTGCTTGCCTCCCTCGAGCGCGCGCCAATGCGACCAGGCTCTGTACACGAGGTAGAAGAAGGGCAGGTTAGGTATCCTAGCGGTGTCGTAATGTCAGCGGTATTCCTCGTGCGACTGGAACAATGGCGTGTCTTACACTGGCACCAGTGCAAACGGCGCCGAGATGGGCATGCCGATCAGGCACCAGATGAGCTTTTTCTTGTGCAAGGCGTCCCGCTCCGTCGCTAGCGTTCTGACGACCGATTCGGCCTTTGTGGTCGGGATGATGGTGTCCGGGTAGATCAGCTCAATCTTCTCCTTGCCCTTGAGCTCCTCGTCCTTGCGACGGGCGGAAATGGGCGGGACGGACTTGAGTCCCCATTCCTCGTAGGGAATCCGCCGGAGGGCATAGTTGCCGTAGCTGACGACCTTCTTCTGCCAGCCGCTCTCCTTTGCCTCCCAGCCAGCCCACAACTTGGAGGCCTTTTTCGAGACCTTATCCGCCAAGCCCTGCTTATTCGTCGTCGCGATGTTCAGGCGCTGCGAGTACAGCAGCGTCCGGCTCGTGGTGAGCGGGAGCAGGTAGAGACGCATAGTGGATGCCGAGGACAAGATGAGTTGCAGCGTGGGGGTGGGGGTGGAGGATGTCGGAGGGGAGGCACAGTTATCGTCGACGGCGTCGCTGTCGTAATAAGCGTCGTCGCCCGATGATGTGCGACCGGCAACCGGCGGTGGGAGGAGGTTCGCAACGAATGCGAAAAGAGCTTGGGAGAGGCGAGAGGCAGAGGCGGTGCGCTCGGCTCGGTCTAGATGCAGGCGGTTGCAGAATTCATGACGATTTTTGTACCGAGTGAAGGTGTGGAGGGGCGAATCGTCGCAAACTCGCGATCCGGGCGGCCTCTTGGGGTCCTGGTCGACGGGAGGCAATTTTGACGCGGTTCGTGGAGTCCGAGGTTTGGAGTCGCCAACCCAAAAAGCTCTTCACCTCCAGGCCGGAGCCCTGTACCCCTGTCGGGCATCTTAGCTTCTGGGTCAAGCTTCCTGGATTAGACCTGGGCGACAGGGTGACGCACATGGGCGTCATAGGCCGTTCTCGCGTCGTGAGTGGTACGCTGCGAAATTCGCGATCCAGTGTTAGGGCGGTACTCGAGGGATGCCCCGGGAGGAGGGGGCGAGAGTGGTTGCAGTTAGGTCCATCCGCCCCTCGTTGGGCGTTCACAGGGGCCCCTAAGAGCCTTGAGTCGCGTCTTTAGGGATCCACCCGCTGTGGACATCACCGCTAAGCCGCCATGTGCCCCTCTATCTCTACAGAAGATATCTTCGCTGTCTTTCCTGATCCCGCGGAACTGATTGCGCATTGCAAATCCACCGAATTTCATTATTCATGGTATTTCTTCACGTAACGGGCAGGTATCGAGCCATCTAGTTACCGTAGATAGTAAGGTATTTGCTGAAAACGTAGCACAATTTCCTCCCTCGAGCCCACATGCAGTAAGGCATGTACAACCAATCCTCGTCCCTCTGGTGCAAGTTCCACGTATTAGTGTCTTCGCTCAGCCCCGGAGCGCTGGACAGGGCCCACACGTTGCTCCAGTGTTACCGCAGGGTTGAGGTAAGGTGGTTTCAGTGACCACTGTGTACCTGTCACCCAGGCACGCTCCATAAGTTCCTTCGCTCCATCTCTCTCTCTCTCTCTCTCTCTCTCTCTTTCGCTGCACTGGGTTGCAGTTGCCCAAGAACCCGAGAGGGTGCATCCATCTGCAAAGGTCCGGGTTGCTGAAAAATCCTCGGCTGGCAGTCATACACCGTCATCTTGCATCCCCAAGTCATCTGAGGAGTTGTCTAGGAATCTCTGTGTGTTTGCGTGCGTTGTGTTGGTCTGTTCGTCAGATCAGCCCAGCCGGCGCCTCTCGCCAGTGGTTCCCTGCCCCCTTGAGCAGGCTTCTCATCAAAATCAACGAGCCAAGAAAAAAAAAAGAAGGACCAAGGCAGCTGGGCAGCAGCGCTAGCCCATCCATTCCCACGAGACACAGCCGCCGCCGCCGCCGCCGCCGTTGAGGGCACCAGCTGCACGCAACGGCTGTGGTCTGTCGCCCGTCACGCGCGCTCCTTTACCACACACTTTACCTTTACTTTCCTTCCTTGCTTTGCTTTTCCTGTCTTTCATTTCCTTGTACCTTCACCATTGCCTTCTTTCTTGCGACTTTCCACACGTACACTGTAATTTACCTGCCTTTTACCTGGCAACCATCCGCTCGCTCATACCCGAATCCTTCCTGACGTCTCCGACCTGCCTGGAGGCACCTTTGCCGAAAAGACAAAATATCTGCTACGATACGCTCCTAATATATCGATATCACTGCGATCTGGGCCTTTGCCGCTTCGGATTGGAAGGCGGGGGCCTAGTAATATGAGAGCCCTCCGCCGCGCGACCGAGAAAGCGTTCAACCCCAGACGCTGTCAGTATCCTCCCGAATTGCCGTCATAGCCGGCCATCTCAGAGTCCCGCCTCGGTCGCGGCCGCGACCGCGATGAGCACAGCCAGCCATCCGCCTGGCAGTTCTGGCTCGCCCGATTTCAGAGCCTCGGTCGGTACGAGTAGTACTGCAATCGACACGGGCGCTCCACGCCTGAGGGCACCGCGCTCGCTCCCTCGTAAGCACCCCGGCGCCGTGATGCTGGAGTCTAGCACGCACCCTTGCTAACACGCTTCCCCCTTCGCAGCCTGGATCGACTCCTACGAAACACGATACGGTCCGGTTACTGAGGATCAGCTCCGGTTGATATCACCACCTGCGCCGACTGTCCCGCCCCAACACAATCATGCGCCTGCCGAACCCGATCGACGAGTATCCCGGGACGGTTACGTCGACTTTTCCGGCGATCCCAACCTAGAGAAACTCAAAGCGAACTCGAAGATCAGACTAATGGACATCTTCAGAGGGAAGGGTGCCCAGCACGGGAGGAAATGGGATCACCTACGAACCGCGGAACCAGTCATCGTCTCGGCGCATCGGCCCGCGACCCAAGGCCCTCCGGCGGCATGGAGAGATTTTCTTCAATCATCAGCCTATGGGCATATGGACGGAGAGGAATCTGAGGTCGTGGATGCTTCGATGCTGGATAAGCTGCAGCCCGAATTCAACAAGCGGTACGACGAAAACGCGCATCGAGACGTCGAGAGCAAAATCTCCAAACGGAAGCGTTCGAGGACACTCTGGAAAAGAATTTGGTCGCTTATCCTACGACACTACCTTGTTCCTCTGACCTTTCGACTCATTGTCATGCTCACCTCCATCATTGCTTTAGCTATTGCAGCCAGAATATACGAAGTCGAAAACCGAAAGAGCGGCTCCAGCCCCGAACGTGCACAGAGCATTGTGGCCATTGCTGTCGATACGTTCGCCTTGCCGTACATCGGATATATGCTCTGGGACGAGTACACAGGCAAGCCTCTCGGACTTCGGCCAGCTGTCCAGAAGATCGCCCTCATTCTTCTGGATCTGTTCTTTATCATTTTCAAGTCTGCCAGTACAGCCTTGGCGTTTGAGTCCCTGGTTTTTCATAATGTGGAGTCGGGCCCAGCCAGGCACCTGTCTAAGGCACTGGCGTCCTTTATGTTGGTTGGACTGCTAGCATGGACCATGAACTTCGTGGTCAACATTTTCCGCACCGTACAGCGGCTCGGGGGAGGCGAAGATGAAAGCTCTCACGATCATGTATAGATCAGGCCCACCCCTTAGGACCCCTGTTGGGTTAGGTATGCGCTGCGTGTGTATTAAAAGCCTGTACTATAGCGGAAGCACGGATCCTTTTGGTTGGGATTCTTTTTTCTTAGTTTCAAATGATTTCCTCAGTATGTCTGGCATTGCCCAAGGGAGAACCACAATGATGTATGTGACTTGAAAAACAGCAAGGTCTGTAAGGTTTCTTTCCCGCCCTTGGTATGCGAATTCTGCTTTGAAAAACGAGATTACTTCATACCAAGCTTCAGCCATCGGTTTTATATTGGTAACCCTCCTGTGCGTGAGTAAGCTTACACATTATAATTCAGAAATTAAAAGAAGAAGAAAACTCTCTTCTGTAAATGACTTCCTGAATGCAAAATTTGCCTTGGAAAAACGATAATCCTCTCGATTTGCCCGAGTCCAAAAAAAAGAACGTTTGAGGGCGTATCTGGTCCACTGTTGTGTAAATCCCCACAAGCTTCTGCTAAAGTTTTGCATGTCATATTTCGGAAAATACTTCGAAAAGATACGCTTCGCAAGAAGGGTTCGGCGTAGTTAATTACCTAGCAGTGAGCCATCTGGGCGGCACCGGTCTCCGGAGAAGCAGCACTGACCAAGGAACGCCATGACAGACCAGGGCAGAGTTGCAAGGACATGGCAGTGTTTCTCCCTCAACTTCAGACTGATTAAGGTAGTGATAGCGAGGCTTGAGCTGCATGCAGTACTTTCAGAATCATGTAGATGCTACACAGCTCTCAATGCAGACAAATCTTCGAGTAATCAGGATGTGTGCAAGTATTTTCCTATCAACCTGCATTGAAAACCCAGGCGCAACATGAGCTACATCAGTAACACCAGTAAAATCAGTAGCAGCAACGTGGGGTGGAGGTCCATATTGAGTTGATATACGGATACACTATTATCAGGACTGGGGGAGACGACGACATAAGGCTGGTAAATTGGCCGAAGATACCTTACCCCCCGGAAGCCAGACTGCACCGCATAGCACGCCTTCCCTTTCCCAGATTACAAGTTGAGGCTATTTGGCGGTGAGGGGCGGCAGAACTCAACACTAGGCCTCTTCTGGCTTTGTCCCACTTTCTTTCCGGCCAGCCCAGTCCAGTGTCCCAGGCCCCCGACGGACCAGCTCAGTTCTCCACTAAGTGGTGAGGCAAGGCCGCAAGGTGTGTGGGCGTCAGCGGGCCTTCTTCAGTCCTTCCACCACCACCACCACCACCACCACCAGCGGGCGCCTCACCACATTATCCACTAACTGATTGACTGCCTGCCTGCCTGCCTGCCTGCTTTGCCTGATCGGTCGTGCTCAGTTATCCTTACCCAGGCTCCGACGTGCCCTCTTTCCTTTTTTTTTCCCTTTGACGTGCCACCTCAAGATATCCTCCTTCTCTCCATCGTACTCTTCCGTCCCTCCTCTGACTCAGACGAAGAGCCCTCTGTTCCTTTCCACGCCTCTGTGTCTTGGTAAGGCAGTTGCCCTCCCTCCTCCCCCCTCCTCCCCTTGCGACCGACCGATCATTTGGACTCCGGTTTTCGAAAACCATCCAGGTCTAAATCCGTGGCGCAAAGCATCATTCTTCTTCTTTCTCCGTCCGCCCTGCCGCATTTCGAACCTTTCTCCGAGCGGCGAGGACGACAGGGTCGGAAAATCACTTCTATATTAATACCACTCGCACCCGCACCCTCGGCGACTTCTCTCTAAACTGTTCTTCCTCATCAGGCTCCCCCGCTCCCCCACGCAAATCGCCAACTTGACCAACGCGTTTATCCCCGCCCCAACCACGGTCACGACGGCCTCGCCCATCTATCAGCGACTACAAACACGACAGAGACCATCTGAAGATGGCAGCAGCGAAGATGGCGCCGACTGTGCAAATGCCGCCAATGCCCAACAGGGAAGACATCGGAGCGACGTGAGTGTGCTTTCCAAATCCCGGCCCTGCTGTCGGTCGATACACCCCGCGCTGACTGAGACGGCAGATGGAGGTACCTCGAAGCTGGCATTCAGCGTATCATGCTGGATCTCGAACGCGGTATCGACATGAATATTGTGAGTATCCTAGCCGCCCGCGGCAACGCGCCTCGCCCCCTCATTCGGTGGTAGCCCGCTAACGTCTCTCTTCGTTTGCAGTACATGGGAGTTTACACGTACGTTGCATTGTTCGATCGATGTTGATTCTCTCTAACCCCATTTGCAGAGCTGTTCACAATTTCTGCACCTCCCAAAAAGCCGTTGGACTGGCAGTGCCTCATGGCACCCAGATTGGATCGGGCAACCACAGAGGAGGTATGAGGAAAAGAAGGCCTTTTCTCCGTCTAGCGCGGCCTTGCTGACTGATTTCGGTAGCTCATCTGCTCGGAGAGGAGCTTTACAACAAGCTCATCGACTACCTCAAAAAGCATCTGGAGGGGCTCGCTCAACAATCCAAGACGCACACCGACGAGGCGTTGCTGACATTCTACATCAAGGAATGGAACCGATACACAGTCGCTGCCAAGTACATCCATCACCTGTTCCGGTATCTGAACCGGCACTGGGTCAAACGCGAGATGGACGAGGGCAAGAAGAACATCTACGATGTATACACCCTGCACCTGGTTCAGTGGCGGCGAGTTCTGTTCGAGAGCGTGTCCGAGAAGGTCATGGAGGCAGTGTTGAAGCTTGTCGAGAAGCAGCGCAACGGTGAAACGATCGAATACAACCAGATCAAGCAAGTCGTTGACTCGTTTGTATCCCTTGGCCTTGACGACTCCGATCCAAACAAGTCGACACTCGACGTCTACCGATACCACTTCGAGAAGCCCTTCCTGGCCGCGACTCTGGAGTACTACCAGAACGAGTCGAAGCAGTTTGTTGCGGAGAATAGTGTCGTCGAATACATGAAGAAGGCCGAGGCCCGGCTGGACGAAGAGGAGGAGCGGGTTCGTATGTACCTGCATGCTGATATCATAACGCCCCTGCGGAAGGCATGCAACGCGGCTCTCATCGCTGATCATTCCACACTTTTGCGCGACGAGTTCCAGGTCCTCCTGGACAGCGACAGAGAGGAAGACATGGCTAGGATGTACAAGCTTCTTTTACGCATCCCCGACGGACTGGACCCCCTGCGCCAACGATTCGAAACCCACGTGCGCAATGCTGGCCTCGGCGCTGTTCAAAAGGTTGCATCAGACACCGAGAAGCTGGAGCCCAAGGTTTATGTGGATGCACTACTGGAGATTCACTCGCAGTACTCGGGATTGGTGACTCGCGCGTTCGACGGCGAGGCTGAATTCACGCGATCTCTTGATAACGCTTGCCGCGAGTTCATCAACAGAAACGAGGTCTGCAAATCCGGCTCCAACAAATCGCCAGAGCTTCTGGCCAAATACACGGATGTCCTGCTGCGCAAGAGCAGCACCGGTATTGAGGAAGGCGAGTTGGAGAACACCTTGGTTCAGATCATGACCGTCTTCAAATACATCGAGGACAAGGATGTTTTCCAGAAGTTCTATTCCCGCATGCTTGCCCGCAGATTGGTCAACAGCAACTCGTCATCGGATGACGCGGAGACCAGCATGATCAGCAAGCTGAAGGAGGCGTGTGGCTTCGAGTACACGAACAAGCTTCAGAGAATGTTCCAGGACATGCAAACTTCCAAGGACCTCAATGTCAGTTTCAAGGAGCATGTTGCCGCCCTCGGCCTTCCTGTTACCAAGAATACCCTGGACTCGCAGTACTCCATTTTGGGCACTGGATTCTGGCCTTTGACGGCCCCGAACACCAGCTTCACACCCCCACCTGAGATCAACGAAGATTGCGAGCGCTTTGCTCGCTTCTATAAGAGCAGGCACGAAGGCCGTAAACTGACCTGGCTCTGGCAGCTTTCCAGGGGAGAATTGAAAGCGGGATACTGCAAGAACAGCAAGACGCCGTTCACTTTCCAGGTCTCGGTTTACCAAATGGCTATCCTGCTCATGTTCAACGACAAGGACAACAACAGCTACGAAGACATTTCTGGCGTGACCTTGCTCAGCGCCGAGGTCTTGGAACAAGCCTTGGGCGTCCTCGTCAAGACTAGAGTACTTGTCATGTCGCCCGAAGGGGGCAAGCCTGGGCCTGGCAAGAGCTTCCGGCTCAACTTCGACTTCAAGAGCAAGAAGATAAGGGTAAATCTTAACCTCGGAGGCGCCAAAGAGGCAAAGCAGGAGGAGGTCGAGACGAATAAAACGATTGAGGAGGACCGCAAGCTTCTGCTTCAGGTACGTTGTCGCATGATCCCTCCCAACCCCGCCAGCAGCTAACAAATCTTGCAGTCTGCCATTGTACGCATCATGAAGGCAAGAAAGAAAATGAAGCACACACAGCTCGTCAGTGAGACTATCAACCAGATTCGGTCGAGATTCGTGCCGAAGGTCGCAGACATCAAGAAGTGCATAGAGATTCTCCTCGACAAGGAGTACTTGGAACGGCTCGACGACGACGAGCTTGGGTACCTGGCGTAATTGGGAGTGGACCTTTCCTTCTCGAGAGGAGGAAATACCCTCTTGCCTCTCTCGATCAACATGTATTACAACCTCAAAACTGCATACACCACCCCAGATTTTCCACGCAGTCGATTAACGTTGCAGGACACACCTGGTGTGTATGGGCTCTTTAACAACAGGACAGGAGCACTGACGATACCGGGGCGGTTTTCTTCGGGTCAAGGGTGGTCGGCAGGTAGTTAAGGTTAGATAGCTATTACAAGCAAATTCCTCTTGTTGGGTGTTGAACACGATGCAAGTGACGGCAACTTGAAAACCCCGTCCGCTTGGACAGAGGAGCTCCCTCCTAAGTCCAACTTGTGCTCGACGTGGACGAGCCATCTACGGCCGTCTCATCGTCTACAGTCGAGCCAGTCTGGCCTGGCTGCGCAACACGCTGTTTTTTCTCGTCAAAAGGGCACAAGCGGGACGTCATGCCGCTCATCGCTGTCCCTGAGACCCCGCCCGTGCCACTCACGAGAGACCAGAATAACCCAGCCAGCGGGCCAGATGGCGCGGAAAGCAGGCCAAAGATTCACTTGATGTGCCCGACTTCACCAGAATTTACCACGAGCAATGAGCCTGGGGCGGCAACGCTCTCCGCGGAGATTGGGTTGACGGTCGTACCTAGACATCACCGAGCCGGGTCTAGAACTCGCGGGCAAGTGGACGTGAAGGATACACACGCATACCCTCTTAACATGGCAGCTCTGGAAGGTCAGGCGGTCGGGATCTCGCGTCTCTGGAGATGCTCAAGTCGAATACGAGCTGTTGGAAATTCGACGCCTCTGGGTGATTTGTTGTGGCAGTCTGCCGAACAGCAGCGTCCTCAAGATCCACATGGCACGCCCTTGACAATTCTACTTGGGCTTCGAGAGCGGATTGGTTAGTTGGTTCGTTCAGCATGGCGACGATGCGGGCGCCGTGCTCGATAAGATGGCGAACATGCTGATGGTCAGAGGCCATATGGTTGGAAGCATGCCGTGATGAGCCGATTCTCTTATGATATGCGCCTGCAAGATGCTTACATATCCGGGTTTCCCCCGCGGACGCAGTATCCGCGACGATATAGAAGAAAAAGGAGCGAGGAGCGAGGGCTCGTGTGATAGATGGTCGTGGCCATCGTCTCTGTCCACTCTGGCGAGGGACGCAAGATGTTGACGTGACGAAGTAAAGTGTGTGAGTACGGAGAAGCAGGTTTGGCGGCACGGCCTGGGCGGGCCGTGGTGCTTCGAGTACAGGAGGAAACATCAACGGCGGTGAATTAAACCGAGATACCGGACCGAACACATAAGATTCCCACAGGTCGGTGATAACCTCGACAAAGGTTTAAACCGGCTTGTATCCCACGAGCATTTTCTGAGAGGAAGTTCTGCAAGATTTGTGCCAAATGTTGCGGATAGCCTGCCGCTGCCGGGTCTCTGTCGTGTGGACGAGTGGGCTTGACGACAAGATTCAGACAGTAGACGACAACGAGGTGGTTGGCTTTATCACATCTTGTACTTCGTGGCTCTTCAGCGTGAGTTCCCGCCCGTGTTACAAATGGGGAGGCTTGAATAAATAGATCCCCTTGACCAAGGCAGGAGTGAGAATCCGAGGTTTCCGTTAGATCTGTCCGGTATATACAGACTGTGTACGCAATTTTTTCTAGCTAGCACGAGAAGGATGAAAAATAATGCCTGGGTCTCACTCTCAAGATGCAGTCATTCTCGAGAGGACCGGTCCGAACGTGACGTTGGATTCTTGCAATGCATGTGATCCTACGGCGACGTCTGAACTAGCTCCTATCAAAACGACTGGCTAATACGACACCTTTCCCTAGACTACCTGCCAGAGAAACATACTTGGAGAGCGCCAGACTCTGATGTTCACCGAGAAGAGAGCCCAGGCTGTGCTTGTATGCTCGGCGTGCGACAACGGCGGCAGTATTAAGATTTCGAGGACGAGAGCCGGCCCGATATCCCGCGAGATTTGGCGACGACGGCACGGGTCTTCCCCACCTACACCCGCTGGAAGGTCGGTTCATTATCACTGCCTATATCGAGGAGTCGATCAACACTCCAATGAACTGGGAGAGGCATCACGGAGTGGGCCTTCTTATTATGCCCAGCCACCGGCTCTGTTGATATGTGATCCGACATGTTCGTCGAGCATCTCCTCTACGCTCCCCTTCTTCCGTATTTCCTTTCTTCGACAACAGCTACAAGAAAAGTCCTGCAGCTTACCAGTCGTGTCCCGCCTTCTCTCTAATAGCCTAGAGATAAACAATAACTTTGTCTGCTGAAGACATCATCTCCTAACACATGCTTCGCCTGTTAACCATGGTGCCGGTGAACATGAACCCCAGGCCGCAGAGCTACCACATGCCGATCAGAAAGAGACAGGTAGCTACGGTGGTGCGACAAGCAATTCTACTTCCATGGGGGCTGCCTGTACAACCAGGCGGTGGCTCAAGAACTAAATTTTGTAACAGCTGGTTTCGAGGTAGCTTTCATTCGAAAGCATAGCGCAGATCGGGTATAGTACAAGCTGGGTGCTTGGTTAAGTTGCCCGACCTATATTGGAGGCCAAACAGCCAGGCAGGGGGTTCAGGCAGCTCCCGAGACCATTTCATCGGGAACGTCGCGCACTCTTTTGCCTTGATAAGTCAGTACAATCTTTGCTTCGCCGTTCCCATCTTCAGAATGGCGTATAGCAACATTCATTCCTCTCAAGCCCTCTTCCTCCGCCCTCTGATTCCAGACCATCTGCTGGAAAACGCCGTCCCTGGAACACGAGATGAAACCCATGGGCCACCGGCTCCGGCCCATGCCTTCTCGCACGCCTTTGCTCGCAGTACCCTCGCTGACGAGGAAAGCGATGACGCCCTTTCCTCGCCAACCAACCGGTGCACCGACAAACGATCCTTCCAGCTCTCGAATAAGAGATGGAGTGATTCTTTGAGAGCCACCCTTGCATTGCATGATGACTTTGAGCTGCCGCGGCTGAGACGGCAGCGTCCATGTTCCAAGCAGGTCGACGCCGTAGTCGGAGATGCCGCCTACCCTGATGGCTTGAATGCCATATTGTGACAAGGTTGACGCGACGGTGTATTCGTAGTGAGTTCCTACGTAGACGGTTGACGTCACGTCGAGTCCAGTCTGTTCGGCGTAAGAGAGAAACGACGGTAGGTCATGATGCTTCGCTGTTGATGGGGTTGGAAATGGTGAACGAGGCCCGCCGCCGTTGTTTCGCCTGAGAGAATGCGCTGTCGAGAAATCGAACCGTAAATTTAGAGACCGAGCACGAGGCCTTGTTAAAGAGCGTCGTAGAGCGAACATGCTCTGTTGGCGGAGACATTCGCAATGAAAACAAAAAATCTCAAGTTACATATGTTCATTTCCGATGACGAAGGGCGTTTTCTTATATGTACATGCGTTCACCTGGAGGAACCTGCCTACCGAGGCCGATGTGTTGCTGCAGTGGCCAGTGCGTCGATCCCTGCCCCAGGTGCCCCACTGTCGACCGCACCCCCGACGCGAAGAGGCGCTCGGCCTTATCCTTACCTCGCATTGAAGTTCACGTACATCGAAGAGACAGCCAAGTCGGGGAAAATGGGTGATAGACTCACTCAACTGCAGGATGCTGTGGATCAGGTCAGTACCACGTCCTGTCGTCTTTTGCAAACTTGCAGTAGTAGCATCTAACGCCCTCTAGCTCGCCCAGCAATTCGTCGCGAGCTTCCATTTCGTCCACCGGCGCCATGACCTCGAACTCCTCGGCCCCAACGATAAGATCCGCGAGGTCAAGCAGGATCCCGAACAGAAGGAAGGTAAGAAGAGTTGTCGTATCTGCGGCTTTATAAGTAGATCTGGCTGACCACTCGCAGTCGACCCCCTCCCCCCCGACGAGTTCAAGGAAGGACTGGCCGAGCTGTCCCGCGACCTGATTATAAAAGAGCAGCAGATCGAAGTTCTCATATCGAGCCTCCCTGGGCTGGACAGCAGCGAGGCAGATCAAGAACGGTACATTCAAGAGCTGGAGGACGAGCTCAAGGACGCTGAGGCTCAGAGACAAGATGCGATCAAGGAGAAAGACCAAATCCTCGCCAAGCTTGACGAAGTCATCAGGAGCATTCGTCGCCCTTGATATCTTATCGGGTGCTTCTTACGGGACTTTTCAGTGGCATTTCGTGGGTGTTTTGGGCGTTTATCAAGGTTACAAGCAGGGCAAGCAGGGTGCATGATAAGTACGTCTACGGACCCAGTGATACCCCAGGCGTGGGTCTACAGCTCTAAGCTCCGTCTAAATCGTCTTATTCTCGTCTTCATCCGTTCGCTATCGAACGTCTCAACTCTCTCTGCGGTCGTTTGTGAAACTATGAAGTGTTTCTCGACTTGAAGAACTGGGGGAAAGCGTCCCGCAGCTCCCTCAGATGCCGAATCTGGTGCTTGGACGCCTGCCTGGAAGGCACAGGCAGTCCCTCCTCCACCAGATGTGCCACGTTCCAGTCGTATTCCTGGGCCTTTTGGCAGTTCAGGTAGGAGTCGTCTGTTGCTTTGAATCAGCACATGATAAGCCTCGCTTCCACGAGTAACTTACCGACGAAGTAGCAATCCTCCATCTTCTCAGCGCCTGCTTCCCTCATGGCTCTGAGATACATCTCCTTGGCAGGCTTACATACCAGGGGCTGTTGACCGTAATCGCAAAACGTGAGGCCATCGAAGAGATCTTCGATGCCAAGCAGCTTCACCACACGCTTGGCGTGGTTCACATAGGCATTGGTCAGTAGCCACATAGTACACTTGCTCTTGTCGACGTCCAGAAGTAATTGTCGCAGTTCGGGATTCGGCTTGAGGATCGTCTCAAGGGGCAAGGCATCATCCACCTTGGAGTTGTACTCTAGAGGATCGATTTGATGGTGCCTCACCAGGCCCTCAATGGCGAGGCCATAGTTGGTAAAGTACTCCTTGTGTAGCTTTACAGCGTCGTCCCAGGAGAGGGAGAGGTGCTTTGCGAAGTACTCATCAATGAGCTGCGCCATGTGATCTTGTACCTTTGAACCTGAGAAGGACTTAGTTTACGCCAGCCAACCTACTATGGAAGTACACTCACTCCTAGGATATAAGCAATTGTCGATGTCGCTAGGGTTGTGTTAGGCCAGCCCCTTATGGACGCATCTCATCTTGGTGATTGACATACAAGAAGAGAACCGGCTTCGGAGGCGAAGTCCCGTTGGCTTGCACTTTGCTGGGCTCCATGGCTGTGCTGGATGTGTGAAGCTGGCGAGGGTTGATGCGAGCTGGCGCAAAGCACGACTCAAGCTTGTGTGACCCAATTGAAGTTGCTCGTGTTGATATCAGTCGCTGAATGGCTGGTTGGCAATGAGACCTGAGAGGTCGTGCTGAAGGACCGAAGGTTCTGGACAGGTTTGGGAGTCTGGATGGCATGAAGTAGACGAGACCAAGCAGGTGGGACTGTAACACTCTTTAAGTTTCCCAAATCTGGAGGTTGAAGCAGAATCGTTTCCTTGCGAGATTACAAATGTCGCGTCCTTGGGGTTGAGTCACGCCGGCGAGATGCGATGGATGCAAGCATGCTACGTTGCGGTGTTGAGGTACCTATCAAGGCGCTGTATATATCCCTCAGGTACCTGGGAATGTAGGGAATGTTAGGATGAAGAAGGTACCTTTAGCGGATGTACCTACCTGGTGCAGCAGCGAGCTCCCTATCTAGGTAAATGCTTAAAGTGCATTATTCATTATCAACCTAGGTATTACCACTCTAAAAGGGTAACACCAGTGCCTACCTTCCAACCAGTATTATACCTCCCCAGTTTGTCTTCACCTTTTACTACCTTGCCTATCCACCAACAAGCCAAAAAAAAAACCAAAAAAACTTTCCTTGTTCACCATAGGTACAGCAGGTTATCCTAAGGAAACTTTCACAGCGTACCCATTCAACAAGAGAATTCCACCTCTTGTGGATTTGTTTTTTTTAGCCGTTCGCTGGTATTTTTAATCTTTTGTGCTCACTGCTTGGCCACTGGTCCATACCGGTTTTCTCTCTTTCAATTTGTCTCTTGCTTTTTTTTCCTTGCACACAGGGGAGGAGTTTGTTTCTGCAAAGCTTGCTCATCGCCATGGCTCAAGACCAGCTTGCGATGATGCCCCCGACGGCTGCACACGCCTCGGTCCAGGGTCTCTCCAAGGGTGAACTTCATCAGATACAGCAGTGCGAGCGGATTGTACAGTTTCGCGATGCCATCCTTGCTGGCGTCCACCCAAAGATCAAGGTGCCAGCCCATCTGACGAAACAGACACCTACTGCAGCAATTCCATCTTCATCAAACCCTTCCACGCCAGCAAAGGACGCGACTGGACACACAGCTCAGTTCAGCCAGATGGGGAACTCGCAGACGTTGACGTCAAACGCACAATACGCGTCCCTTCCTGGCTTGGGAAATCCGCCGCCGACTAACGCGAACCTGCCTGCAAGACCTTATGGCTCCGGCAAGACGGAGATCAACCCTATTTTTCTCGAGAAATCTGATGATTTGATCAAGGCTGAGCTGCAGCTCCAGAGGCAACGACTCGAGCGAGCATTGCGGGATGAGGTTGATCAGCGGCGGGCTTCCATGAAGGCTTCGGCCCAGTCAGAGCCTCTTGCCGACTTCAACCTCTCCGATGTTCTGTCCAAGGCCTCGACTATTGTCCAAGCTTCTACGTCTTTGCCTGCCACTGCCTCGCTGGCCGCTAACAACGCAGCTGCAAGTGACTCCTTTGATGAGAACTCGTACTACTCCTCTCAACACAACTCGCCCGACTCCTCCCTCCGCAGTTCCCGCGCAGACCGCGAACCCGATGCTGCGCCTCAGTCCAAGGAACCTACGGCGGCTGAACAGCCCCTCAATCGTCAGTTGCAAGTACAAGCGAACCAGTCCAGCCAAAGTGGCCTTCCTTCTTCGCTCCCTCATGCGTCTGCTACTCATCAGGCACAGGGCCAGGCCTCGAAGTCTATCCCGCGAGTCGCTCCAAGCGAAGCCGAGGATGCGCGGTTCGATCGGTACCCGTCGGTAGGAACAACGCAGAGAACGGAAGGAGGTGATCACACTGGAGCATCGAGATCGGGAGGTGGAAGCGGAGATGCCAGTCGATCTGAAGAGTCGGGCATAGTGGGCCCTGACAGCGCTGAGAGGTCTGTCCCTGCAGCAAGCCATCAAGACCTGAGAGACTCTCTGCTGGCTCGTCAGCCATCGCCCTTGATCCAGGTTCGCGCTCAAAACATATCTCCCATTGCGCCGCAGCCTGCCCATATTTCCCCTATAGCTACCGCCAACGGCTCGGGAGTAGGCGCGCGAGATATAGGCATTCCTCAGGGAACCACCGCACAGGTTGCTGCACTACGCAACGAGCCGAACACTATATCCAGCCCAGACAGCTCGCCGCAGGGAGGACGCAACGGAGAGAGGCGCAAGGGCAAGAAGAAGAAGAACAACATGGGAAAGAAAGCCGCCCGGCAAGCGCCAGAGGCTGAGCCGTATATCAAGCCCGAACCGCGATCCCCCTCACCCATGAGTGCGCCATCCTTTGTTCGCCCGTCCAAACGACCGAGAAGACAGGAGGAAGAGGAGCTTCGCTACGCTCAGTCTGAGCACCAATTCTCGCGCTCGTATAGAGGTGACGAAGCCGGTCCAGTGTACGAGACTCAAGAATACCGTCCACGGCCGGTCAGTCAAGCTGTGGTGGCTAGCGATTACGGATATGGAAGAGAGTACGTGGAGGATCCCCGCGTCCCTGGCACCACTGAATACATCCGGCGTGTGCAGTCACCAGGCGTGTACGCGGTCCATACCGCTCCGGGCGAGGTTCAGGCAACTTCTCCAGCTAGTGTAGATCGTTACGGTAGGGAACCTCCCCGATACTACCGCGACGGCTACGAAGTCACACGGATGAGCGCCCGCCCTCTCGCAGACCGCGGTAGGTCGCGCTCTCCTGTGATGAGAGAGAGAGGATCGCCACTCCTGGGGCCGCCGAAGGGACCGACCACCAGAGTCGTTGTAGACCCCGCCAGCGGCCGCAGATACTACGAACCGGTAACCACCATCCGCCAGTCAGTTGCGCCACCACTTCGACCTGGCGAGGAAGTTTTATATGAGAGGGCCCCCCTGCGGGCAGAGTCTAGACGTCCTGTGCCAGATCAACTCGACGACGACGTACTCTATCAGCGAACGTCACCAATCTATGCCCCACCGCGGAGGGTCGTTACTCAGCCGGAATACGCGGTCTCGGACCCGCATCGCGCTTACCGACAACGAGAGTACTCGACGAGGCCCATGGCGCCTCCGCCGGGGGACGAGTACATTCAGGTCAGGAGTGGGACGGAACGAAGGGTCCTGGACGATGCTCCACGTGAGTACATGATACGGTCTACGACAGCTCGAGCTGCGGAGACTATACGATATGAACTCCCTCGTGAGTATGGAAGAGTACAGAGCGTCCGACCGGATCAGTTGCCGGCTCAAGATTACGGGGCTGCGGCGATGTATCCGGAGGCCCGACGAGAGGTTATTCAGCCTGGCGCGCGTTCATATAGCGTGCGGCCGGCAGCTGAGCCTCACCTCGTGCGAAGGGAGTATAGTGCAAGGCCCATAGAGCAGCAGTACTACGGACGACCGGTGCCTGCCCGTGGCGAGACAGAAGTAGCGTACGTCGAACGGCCGCGGGTGGCTCCCCCCGAGGTCTACTACCCGGAAGAGGCCCCGCGCCAGATGTACCGGTGAAGGATGCCCGGCTGGTAAAGCCACTATAACCATGCGGCAGTGAAGGAACGCGATGGAATGTCAATCTTTGGATGGGAGGCCTGTTTTGCACTAGAAAGTCGGAAGCAAAGATGGGACGGAGTTCGGCAAGCAGCCGCGTTGGACGGGCACGTTGTGAAATTAATTGACAGCGCGAGCACCGAACATTGTACAACAGAATGCTAGATAGAATCAATGCATCCAGCATAACCGGATAACAAGCATCGGGACTTTTGAAGCCGGCGTCAACCCCCCACTCCCCCGGTCATGTATGGTTCTGACCCTACGTACTGGTGAGACAGCTGGTCTAGAACGAGAACGCCGCCGCGGTTGGTTGCCTTGACTCTGCCAAAGTTAGGTTGCGTGGAAGAGCCGCGGACGCCGAACTGAGTTTTCCCCATCCGCAGACCGTTATCAATCCGTTTGGGGGGCGGCCGCAGGCACGAGTCCGGCCCCAAGGCGCCGTCTGTACCGAGTGTCTTGGGCGTGGCCTCCGGGGCAGGACATTTTTTCGACTCCCACCTTCGCTGCAGCAGTCGTGACCAATGCGGTGGTCCCATGCAGTGGCCGTCTTTTCGTCTGCCCGTACATCTCGCGCGGGACAGATACGCTTGGTGCTTCATGAGGGAGGGGCCGGGACCGCCCCTCGACCCCAACGGCTGTTGGGAGGGTCTGGTAGGGTGTCGTTTGGGTTTCGGATCAGGCGGTTGCAACGCACCTCGCTGGCCAGGGTCGCGATGGGCGAAGTGGCGGTGGGCAGATAGCGTCGTCGAGGGGCAAGATCCTATTTTCTTTCGTTTTTTTCTTTCTTTCTTCTTTCTTTTTTGCTACGAAGTCATTACTACTGGCTAGTCCGGTCATGCGCCGGTGTAGACAGAAAGGGAGGACATGATGTAGAATAAGAAAGCGAACGCCACTGCCGTTGCTGGTATATGAGAGATTCGGGGAGCGGGAGACCATGCGAGGCTCGCAGAAACCCCTCCAGGCCTGTTTCGAATCAGATGGGAAAGGCTGCCTAAGAAATCTCCCAAAGTCTAACATTTGTTTTCCTTCCCCCGGACGCAAACATTATTATTGAGAATGCCGGCCATACCAACAAGAGTCCCTGCAATGCCCCGACGTCGTGGTCGCGCTAGTAGAGCACTTGGTCCCCTTTTTGCCAGCTGGCAAATCTACCTGAGTGTGCCCGTTTTGGTAGCCCGAGATGCGTGATGTGCTGTGACCAAGTTCAAGGTGCGAAGCCGACTTTCGGCATCAAGATACTGAGGCTTGGATAATGTACACGTTTACTCACAACCGTGATGGCTTCAATGGTGGCGCCAGGGCCTAGGGCATGAGGGCACCCTCTGACGGCTCACCCAGCCGTACAAACAAACAAACCTCTTTGCTCCGGCGGGTCCGGGTAAGCAAGGCACGCAGCCCTTACGTCAAGACGCGATATCAACAATGTTTTGACCAGCTCGCCTCGTCTGGCGAAGGTTCACCAGTTGTTGGTATGACTACATGGGCGTACCCAGCCAGGCGGCCCAGCCCAGCTCGACGTTGTGTTCTGTTGGTCCAAGTGTCAACGTGTGAAAACCAGTTCGAGGTTGAAACGTTCATCTGGGATTATCGATCTACTCGTCCCCTCTGCGCTGACAGAATACAGCGGCTAGCCGGAACCACAAACAACCCGGGCTAGTGCTGACTGACGAGAGGTGAGCACAGTTCAACTTCTCTGCTTTGGTCTGCAAGCACAGCTCCAAGCAATACTTGTTCGTTTGAAAAGGCCGACCATTTATGTAGCATCTTGGTATGGGTGCCTTTTCTTCGGCGGGTCCCCGGTGCGGTTGGTAAGAGCTGCCGTATTTTCCACGGCGGTTGCAGAGCCGATCAGTCAGCCGGAGGCATGTTGTCTTTCCCAGGTGTTGACAACAAGCATGGCATGTTCCCTGTCTCGGCGACTTCCTCGAGGGCGAGTCCAGCACACACCCGGGTCTTTAAGAACTTGCGAGGGATGCCCCAGCCCGCGGCCTTTGGGTGGTGTTTATCTGACATGTGCCAGTAAACCTTTCTCAGGGCCATGACCATTACATGGCAAACCATTTCTGGCATGCGTAATATCTGGCCTTCCCGTGATTCTCTGGGGCGAGGGAAAACGGGCTAGCTGGCGCTGACGAGGGTTTGAACAGGTCGGGGGCGGTAAGTGGCCGAGTGCCGTAGCCGCCCCTGGGGGTCAAGGTCATAGTCAATGAATGCTGCCGTGGGATTCGGGAAGCTTTCGCGAGAGGCTCGAGCTTCCCACGTCACGCCCAGTCTACGATAGCGGCAGCGTGCGTGGGAGTGTTGGCCCAAGGGTTCAGGGGTGTTGTTGACTTCAGGGCAAAGTGCGAAAGTTCAGTCGAAGCTCCAACATGTCGGGGAATCATTCTTTGGGAATCGCACTAGTTTTTCTGTGCTTCTCGGATAATAAGTGCAACATCCGGGTTGTATGAAATCACACCAATCGTCGTCATGAGGTTGTAGTGCTTCGTCCACATAATGAGTCTGAGTCGAGGCAGACAGTCCTTTTTAAGCCGCCGAATCCAGTCGTGCACACACGCGGGAGCCTGCTTTGCGGCGTCATTGACGGATACGGCAACGAGTGGTCAGTCAGTCGATGGGCGTGGGCATGGATGCGGATAGGGCTCGTTCGTCAGCTTGGCTTTTGGGGGGGGGGGGCGAACCAATGTTCGCTGGAGTCCAGTATCCGTATTATTGTCCGGGATTAAAGGCAGCAGCTGGACGTGATGAGGTGTCGTGGTGTTGATGATTCAGATGGGCAGTTGCCATCCACTCGGTAGTGACCGCGGCTCCCTGCAGGAAGCGGAGAGTGTCCTGGTCTGGGCTGACTTGGGCCACTGCACGGGCATGGCGGGACACGCACATCATTTTCTCACCTATTACTATCCACGCCTGGCTACATTGCTGCAGTCGCGTGCCTTCCAGCGCTAGGAATCCAGGATCGAGTTCCTGGCGAAACGAGGGAGGGTCTCAGCAGCGGATTGTGGGCAGTGCAAGGCCGCCGTCGCCTGTGTGTACCTACCCGTACCTAGGTGTACAAATACATATTAGCTAGTATCCGGGACCCTAACCAGCGAGGTGGAATCCCAGTCAAGTTTTTGGGAGTGAGATGCAGCAGGGCATCGACTGATTGTACGGCAGTCCAGCCAAGTTGATCCTCTTTACTATTAGTCGTTGACGCTGCTGCACGTGCACATGCCTCCCGAGAGAAGTCATGCCAGCCTCTATTCGATGGAGTGGTTTAACATTGTGCTAGGTGGTGGGCGCAAAATGATGGGTACCTAGAAATCTGGGAGGAAGACGTAGTGGGAGGTCCCCAGCCCGACCCGCAGTGCAGCAGCACGCGCAGACATCGCGTCCGTGTACCTTCCGATACATTGATGGGAACCCGCGTGTTGCTGCCCTTTGGGGTTTTCTTTGCCAGCTGTGCACACTCCCACTCCGGCTTGGTCCTTCCTCATTACGCAGCATGCCTGATGATGGTCTTCGCGCTTGAGCATGCCTCTGCCTATCAGCCTGGCGTTCCTGAGTGGGAATAGCTCCCTCGGACCCGGGAATCTTACGAGCACGGGCCGACGAGAGAGTCTGTACGGATACGTAAGATATCTATTGCCCCTGGGGCTGTGCCTGAGAGTGGGAGATTGTAAGGCAGGCTGGGCCCTAGGGCATGTACACTACCTAGGTAGGTAACTGATAGATAGCACTCCTCTATCCGTACCGTAGTACAGAATACATCGCGGGAGGCAGTAGTAACAGAAATAGAGGGACGAACTTGTTCGGCATTGGCTTCGATACCTGCCTGGTATCCGTAATCAATAACCTATAACCATCTCCTGCGAACGAGAGTGATTTTTTTTTTCATGGCGAAGTCAACCGGACATCGGACACAAAGCAGTGGACACAGAGCATTGGCCAGAAACGAGAGGCAACACAGAGCCAGCCCTACTGTTGCTAGTGCAGTAGTGGTACTTGTCCTGGGAGGTTGTTAATTAGGCCGGGGCCCTGGCAGCCTGGTTCCCTGCACCTGTTTGTTTGACTTTGACTTGGATTTTTTTTCTTCCTTGTGACGGGATGGGCTGGCTGCGGGCGCGTCTCACAGGTCGGAGCGAGTGAGTGGGTATTAGCTCGCTGCTCAGTGCTCACCGGATTTTGAAAATGAAGACACGACCTGGAGGCCATCTGCTCTTGTCTCTGATCTGCGCGGTCGGGTTGGTTCTTCGGCCGGCGCGAGGGCTCCGTACGCCTGGAATACTACGTGCATGAAGCTTCACGTCCTCGCCAGCCGCCCCTCCTTTTGCTTGCTTGCCGAAAGTACCTTGCCCAGCGGAGCAATGAGATCTGATTTCGAAGGGAGCAAGGACGCATTTCGGCGTTGTTTGAATACACTACAATATGTTTCTAGTCTCGTGGAAGAGGGTGGAATGGGGGGGAGTTGCCTTGGGCACTAACAGACGTGATGTACATTCCCGCGTTGCATTCTGCAAAACGGTACATCAAGTTGGTTTCGTATCCAACATGAACCCACTCGCCCCCTCCCCCCCAAAACAAGAGGGGGAAAACCACCACACGGCAGGCCCTGTTCCAATGCGAAGTCTGCAGCCTGGCCAAAGCCAGTGAGCTGCGGCCGTTGGAGCGTAGCAGCGAGCGCACCACCCTTGGGCTACTCCATTTGCAAGGGTGCCGTGGATGGGTGCCGTCACCCGTCATGGATGTATTCAAGATGCCGTAAGTAGTTGGCAGCTGGGAGGGCGATTTCGGGAGGACACGCTGACTGCTGGCGCTACTAGAGTACTTGATACCTGTGCTGCAGTGTACCTAGGGTAGGCAGGTAGATACTACCTTACCTTACCTTAGGCACGGAGAGCATTTGGCATTTTGACCGTAGTCACCTAAGGAGCCTAAGGAAGAAGGTACAATTCAGGAATTCTTTCGGCTTAGGCCTCTACCGCATTCTCCTCGTTACCACACGGCGACGGGCTTGATGCACGTCTCTGCTTGTTATTGAATTACCTGTTTGACGCATCGTTCGTCCCCCACATACGAAGGTGCTGGATAATGGATATTATGCCCCCAAATCTGAGTGAGGTGATATGCCCTGATCTGTGGGCTGTGGATGGTTTGGCGGTCTTGCTAAGGGAAACTTTCGTGGTGCTCGCCAGTTGACCAGGGGCAGTACCAGTGTGCCCGGCGACAAGAGTAACGCGGAACTTCGGTACTTTTGCCATCGCACATTTTGGTGCATCATGGCCCGCACGCGGACGTACCTCTGCATGTACCGCCACTTGGTCTACATACATAGTATCCGTAGTAGATACACTAGGACGGGGAACTCTTGGATGGGCCGGGGAACAGGGACACCCACCACCGCAGCAAGAGTGGACACTGCACTGGACGGACTGAGTGGGGCTGCTGCTGGACGGGGACTGGGCACCTAGCCTACGATTGGGACGAGGGGGTAGGACTGGGTGTGGCCGGACCATGCCATGCCATGCCTCGCCTGGCCTGGCTCGTCTGCCGTGTGTGTGTGGCCTTGACCACCTACCTATGACCATCTTCCGCTGGCTGGGTTCTCGACTCCTCTTCTCCGTTCTTTCCACACTCTCCTCAACCACCATCTCCAACCTATTCCCTCTCTGCAGGCCCGAGTTGAGTCTGAAGAGAGAGAGAGAAAAAAGAGAGATAGAGATAGAGATATAGAGGGAGATTTTGAGAGGCCATACGCTCCTCTTTTTTCTCACTCCCTTTTTTTTCCTTTTCTCGTTTCTTTATTCTCGCCCCGTTCTTACCACAATACCCCCCCCCCCCCCCCCAACCAAATAGTCATTCGCGGTCCATTTCTTTCGGCCTTCCACTTCCCCTGCCGTCTTCCCTTGCTCACATCATGAACAAACTGGCAAACATGCGTCACTGGTCCGAGAGGATGAGCCCCAACTTCGGCATGGGTCGTCCCAACATGCCCATGAACGCCATGAACCCGAGAAGAGACACAGCTCCCCAGCAGGCTGCTTCAATAAGCTCTCCTCAACCTCTCGATGCTCCGACGCCAATTATCCACTACTCGTTCAACGTCCCGTTCGCCTCCGACCTCGCCGGCCCCAATACCGAGGACATCCTCCACGCGACCACCGACGCTGTCCTCCGCTGGACTCACCCCGAAGACGCCCCCGACGATGTTCAGGTCCACGAGCTGCCCGTCCACACTCAGAACCTCGCCAACCTGCGAAAGGTCTGCAAGGACATCTCCAACGGTCCTTTTCACATCGAGGCTACCGTCATATCGACCACACCCAAGAACGCAAAGGGGCAGCAGGTCACTACCGTCTGCCTTTCGGGAACGCCGGAAATGGTCCACAAGAGCAGGGAGACGATCCTAAACGACAACCAAACAGTCCTGGTAGGTTCTGGATGATGGGGCAAGGGTGATGGGTATGGATTAACGAGCGTCAATTTAGCGTTGCACGACTGTCGATGTGGATGGACACCTCGTCTGTGATCTCACTGCCGGCGCTTTGAAGCCGCAAGTGTTGGAGACCCTGGACTACATCTCCAAATACTGCGGGGTCGACATATTCTTGCTCGGTCCCAAGCTGACACCCATGGTCGACGGTGTAACGGGTGACGCCGAGATGCGAGTCGACCAGAGATGGCGAGTCGCCATTTATGGTGACATTCTGTCTGTCGAGCATGCGAAGGCCCGTGTGCTCATCCAGATCGACAATCTGGTATGCTGGAATAATCACCCTTCATTGGACCTTGTCTTCGGCTCGCTAACCCGCCTTCACAGCTCGGCCGAGTCGTTGACGCCACCAAGTTTGACTTGTCTATTCACCAGCTTGTCTGCGGCCGCCACAGGAAGAACATTAAACTCATTGAGTCGTCAACCGGCACTGCCATTTACTTCCCGCCGCCCTTCTCCCAGATGTATCGGTACTGCCCTCCGGGTGCAAGCCGCAGAGACCCTACCGACATCTTCATCACGGGAGAAAGCCCTCAGGCTATTGAACTCGCCAAACAGAAGCTCCACGAGACCATGTCCCGCATCCGGCTGTACATGAAGGATGTCACCATCGCGCCCGCCAAGATCGACAGCATCCTGCTCACGCGCCTCGACAAGGTCCGCAAGATTCTTGAGGCCAACGGGACTTACATTTTGTTCCCCCCTTTGGCCAGCCAACGCAACATGGTCCGGGTCCAAGGCAGTGAAGGTCTGCACGTTGAGCGTACGGTGCGCGAGATAATGGCTCTGGTAAGTCCGGGAGCAGTGATTCGTACGTCTTGACGACGGCCAAGCTGACAGGATGTCTAGGCTGGACAGTTTTACAGCGCCGCTTGGTGGATCCAGCAACCCGACAGCCGACAACTTCCCAGCCCTGTGGACGTCAGAACCATGCTTGGCGATGTCTGTGCCAATTCTGATGCCGACCTGTCTTTTGACAAGATGAACTTCTCCATTACTGGATCTGATGATGCCGTCAAGGCCGCTCTCATGGTTATGTCCGAGATTAAGTTTCTCGTACAGTCCCAGTATCAAATTCGAGTCAAGATTGAACTTGCCAACGAGCACAAAGAGTTCGTCAGTGGCAAGAAGAATGGAAAGATCAACAAAATCATGGGCCAGAGCAGCGTTCAAATCATCTTCGACGGGTTTAACGAGTACAACTTCAACATCGATGTCATGGCCGCTAGCTACGATTCGATGAAACAGGGCCTGACTCTTGTTGAGCAGGAAATGCCTGCGTCCATCTCATTCCACGTTCCCGACCAGTACCACAAGCGCATTATCGGCATTGGCGGGCAACACATCCAGCGAATCATGAAGAAGCACTCGGTCTTCGTGAAATTTTCCAACGCCATGGATCGAGGTGGCATGGGTCGCGAAGACGACGACGTCAAGGTCGACAATGTCATTTGCCGCACGCCCGCTAGGAACGCCCAAAATCTCGATGCTGTGAAGAACGAGATTCTGGAGATGGTCGATCGAGCGGTCAGTATACATCACCTTTCATCAATTCCAACCCAACTCTGTCTAACAAACTTTTAGGACTCTGAGTACACTTCACAGATCGTAAATGTTGATCGCTTGTACCATCGGCAGCTTCTTGCTCGCCTCAGCGACATTGATGAGTTGGAGAGCAAGTTCAATTGCAAGATTGTCTTCCCCAGCACTGAGCAGGCCAGCGACGAGGTGACGGTGACTGGCCCGCAGTGGCAGGTGCCTCACTGTGTTGATGAATTTCTGGTAAGGCTCTGCAACGAATCAAGAAGAGAAAGAAACAATTAAGTAGGTGAACTATGTGCTGACTCTTGACTAGGGCATGGTCCCGGATAATCACGAGCTTGTGCTCACTCGCACCCCTGAGTTGATCAAGTTTCTCGAGTCCCCTAACTTCGCTCATGATCTTGTCCCAAAGTTGAAGACCCAGTACGAAGTCGAGGTTACTGTTCACCAGGACGCCAACTCCGAAGAAGGCCTGCCAGCTATTGCTTTGCGCTGGACGTTCACTCGCAACAATGCTGGAGGCCTGCGTGATGCCATTGATTTCTTGCTTGCGCAGTTTGCTACAGCTGCTGTCGAGGTCACCATCTTGAAGGGCTCGATCCCTCGCCCCAAATCCGACTCTTTCGAAGACTCCCTTCAATACTTTGATTCGAAGCTTCTTCAGCATGCTCCGGCCACCATCGCCGCCGACTCCCCAACCAAAGCCGCTTTCGAGGGCGAGGTCGCTCGCGAACGAAGCACCATCTTCGATCGGCTTCGCAAGCCCGGCAGCATGACGTCCATCTCCGCTTTCCTCGATCGCCGTAAGAACAGCTCTCACTCGACCAACGGCAACTTCTTCAAGGGATCCAGCAATGTTTCCAAGTCTTCTCTCATCTCGATCGAGTCTACCCGCAGCTTCAACGCGGACAGAAATCCCTGGAACGATAGCGGCGTCAATCTTCCAGACGACGACAACCCTTGGGCCCCTCGCCCCCTTGGGAACGGTTCGGACAAACTGACCATTCCCCAACCTGGTGACGTTACCCCCCGTCACAGCACTCGTGCGTCTGGCGACAGCGGACGTCCTTCTACGTCTCATTCTACGAATTCTGGATACCCCGGTCCAATCGGACCTTTCCGTTAGATTCCCGTCTTAGAACCTCTACGTGCAAAATACCCCGGCTGGATATACCCTGGCGTACAATACCCCGGAACGTCGCTTCCGATGCATCGGTCGGCCGAAATACCTGTTTTTTTTTCTCTGCTTTCGTTATTTTGCTCGGTTTTACTTCAGTGTTTCTTACCCGTGTGTTCTTGTCTTTTGGGCTTTCTCGGTGTTTCCTCGCACGACTTTCACGTCCACTCTCTATACCCCCAAGGTCGAATGACTGAGGACAAAAAAGAAAAGATACCTTGTGTGTTATTTAAATTTTGAATGCTTGATAGTTTCAAGACCTTCTGAAGGCTACGGTTGGAAGAAGACAAGAAAAAGAGAGGGGTTCGAGGGGCATGTGGGTTCTCTCTCACTGCCTCGAGTTTGGCATTTCAGTTGCCAGGTCGTGCGGCCATGGATCGAGTCGAGTTCGAACTGGTGCAACATTTCTCTCTGCGGCCCCAGAAGACGGGGAGGTACGATGCCATGGGAGCGACGAACCGGACTGGAGTGTTTTTGTCGGGGGGGATGAAGAAAAAGTTCATGCTCTTTTTGTGGGTGAGTTGGCCCAGAAAAGCCGCCAGGAGGCGAGAAGGAAATTTGTCATGGCGGCGGGCAAGGTGGCGTAAGTCAGCGGCTGACGGAACTCCAAGAAGGAGTGGCAGCGATCTGTACACATACCCTTGTACCTCTTAGGTTGACCTTGACATGCAATGATACCCATGGTCGATCGAGAAACTTGTTTTCGCTCTTCGTGAAGATGGTACCTTATAGACGGTGCTGTAGAAAAGCTGAGTCCTGAGATTGGTTAAAGCAGGCAGCAAAATTTCCATGTCCAGAGTTTGCACTAGCTTTGATATAGCTGACTCCGGACCCTCGCTGCACATTATAATGGGGTTATTTGATCCTTTTCCGAGGCACGTTGATAAGATTGGTGTTATCCAGAGTCTAGGAAGCTAGATCTTGTCCCAGCTAGGAGAATACGGCCGATGAACGAGACTTTACAACTGTGCGTACCTTTTGGTACGGACCAATCCTTCCATTACTCTTACAGAAACATGGTACAAATTTGATGGCTGGAAGATTGAAAAAAAGTTACTTGTAAAGAAGGTATTTGACCGTTTTGCGATTTGTTCGGCGTCGTTCGATGCCACTTACGAAACAGGCCCGACGGTGACCCGTTCTTGGAGGGCTCGAGCAGTTTGTTGAGCCTTCTTGTCATGATGGCGCTGTATGCGTCGCTTCTCAGTCATAATACCAGCGAACCTGCCCTTGGCTCCGTGTTTGACCTTGGTAATCATGTCCGTCGCCTTGCCCTTGTCGACGTCGTCAGCAGTCAGCGGTTCTTCCTTCGGCCTAAGCTTGTTGAGAAAGTCGAGCTGCCCCTGTGTCGGCGGCCCTTTTCTCCAACGCTGGTAACGGTGAATAAAGATGCGTGGGTACGCATCGTTGCCCGAAACATAACTGTCACAGCCGTGGACGGCGTCGGTGAAGGTCGATGCTTTGAGGAGCTCCCGGGGAGATGCATATGGTGACTTGGCCATCCCGGCCGGTAGGGCTCTGATTTCGACAGCCTGCCAGGGAGGCTGTCCTGTCCCGGGCTCCGAGTCTAGTTTGGACAGGCGAATGTAGGACCCGCTGGGAGCGCAGAGAACGTACTTGTCCGCGCCCACTTGCACCCAGGTGTTTTGACTGGTAGCTCTTATGTGCTTCTCCCCAGACGTGTCCTCGATTAAGTCGAAAACAGAATCGTAGTCGGTGAAGGTGATCGAACCTGCCAAAGCAGGAGGCTGAGAACTTGAAGTATCGGAATAGGCTTGCTGCCTTCGAACCTGCTCCGCATCCTTCCGTTCCTTGGTCCGTTGTAAGTCGCTTGACGATACCCTTTCCACAATCTCTCCTGGATCAAGGCCGAATAGGGTTGGCGTTGTAACTATCCCAGTCTCCAGACTTGAGACCATGTCAATAACATGGCAGTCTGACTTGCCTTTGTGGAGTCGCATGCCTCTGCCTATCATTTGCACAAGAAGATTTCGAGATCTTGTTGGTCGAGCAAGGACGATGCAGTCGATGTTCGGAATATCCGTACCCTCCGTAAAGACTCCGCAGTTCACAAGCACGGGAAACTCGCCATTTCGGAAGGCCTCCAGGACACGGCTTCTCTCCAACTTTGGCGTGTCGCCCGTCACAAATCTTGCGTCGAACCCGTGTTTCCGAAATGTTTGCGTCAGTCCGGTAACGTGAGCCAGGTCGACACAGAACACCAGCGTCGATTTTCGATCCGATGCTTTCGCCAACCAGCTTCGCACGGTGATTTCGTTCACCCTTTCGATATTGACGGCCCGAGAAAGTTCTCCTTGCTGGAAGTCGCCATTGGCTCCGTTCTTAACCTTGGATATATCGGCCGTTGATCCCACCGTCGTAAAAATCACATCTGACAGCCACTTGTCGCCGATCATGTCGACGTAGTCCTTGTGATAGACAATTTGGTCGATGGCAGCACCAAGCTTTAATCCGTCAAATCGAGAAAAGGTGGCAGAGACGCCAACCAGGGAAGGAGATCCAGCTCGCTTGGTGTCAAGGCCGAAATGGCCGAGGACACGCATGTAGTTCGGGGCAACGATATGATGCGCTTCATCAACCAGGACCAGCTTGAACCTTTGCGGGTCAAATTTCTTCAAACGATCTCCGGAGGTGATGCTTTGGAGGCTGGCAACGGTAATGTCTGCGAAACCAGAGGCATGCAAAGTGCCCATTTCTATATCCACGGACTTGTCTGGGTATGCATTGGTGCAGTGTTTTGCGGCTTGCTCGACGAGTTCTCTTCTGTGAGCGAGGATGAGAGTTTGCGTGGCGAGCCCCGCCCTCGGTTTTATCCTCTCGATTAACTGAGTAAAGATGACCTGCGCGAGGTCAGTATGATGCTGAGTTACACCATTAAATGTGTCCTTAACTAACCGTCTTCCCGCTGCCAGTAGCCAGCGAAATTCCTAGCCGCTTATGCCCATCGTCCAGAGATTGCAAGACTGACTGGATACATTCTTCTTGGTAGCCCCTCAACTCAATCTTGGGACTAGCAAAACGCACAGTTGGAAGTGGCGGCGACTTTATTCTGTGCCTTATTGGCTGGGATAGAGCCGGAGTCTTCGCAAGAGACCTGAGAAGCCTTCCAAGGGATGAAGATATCATGATGCGCCGTTTCCCATGTTAGTCGCTGAAGATGAGAGAAGCCCTGGAAGTGGTCAATTCTACAAAGGCATCAATCGGTGCAGCTAATGCATCGGCCAGGAGCCAATCAGAAGCCTAGAAACCAGACCCACATGCTGAGCCTGGAGTAGATCCGGAACACTGATAACAGTTATGCACATAGATAGAAAGCGTCTCTGTTAGGGAAGTGCCATGAATACATTGGTCGCTCTGCAGCCGACACGGAAATCTTCAGTTCAAATTCATGATCGCACAACAACCTGTCTGGGTTTGCAAGGCAACGACACGTGGTGAACAGCGTTTTGTTTTTGGACAAGCGAAACTCTACCGGGTTTAATTCGACACGGAAATCATCCACCTCTTCTCCCGTGCTTCGCGGCACCATGTAACTTTCACAACACCAAAGCCAAGTCCTCAGCTCCAGAATACTTGAACCGAAAGCATGGACCCAGATGCTAGTTATGAAGAGGAGCAGGAGGAGGGCGCAGAGGGACACCAGACCGAGGAAATTTTACGAGAAGTGGCCCCGTATCAGGGGTCAGCTTCATCGGATTTGGACGATATTTCCAGCGACGAGGAGGCCGTTGCATACGAAAGCCGACACTCGCAAAAACGGCGGGCGGAAATCGCAGCCGTCGAGCCAATTCTCAAACGTCACAAAGGCCTTTTCAACTACAGCTATCTCGATCTATTGAATGGCGACACCCTCGACGCTGCGAACCAACTCACGGCAGGGGGTGAAGAGGATCTACCAGCTTCGCAGATCGGCCTCACCGTTTGGACACCCTTCGAAAAGAAGCAGCTGTTCGAAGCAATTTCCAAGCTCGGCAAAGGCGATCTTCGGGGCATTTCAAGCAGGATACGAACCAAGAGCGAGATTGAAGTCCGTCAGTACATCGCCCTTCTCGAAGATGCGCTGCAGAGGAGGGATCAGGAGCTGGCGAATGGCTTGGAACCCCTGGAAATCGCCGATTACCCAACAGCTGTCGAAGTCAGCCAAACTTGTTGCCACGCGCTCGAAGAAGCAGCTGATGCCCTGTCATTCCGACAGGAGCGGCACGAAGAGCTGGCCGAGCAGAAGAAATGGGGCGAGTGCTGGAATATTACCCGAGAGCTTGTCAAGCGTATCGAGGGGGACCACGGATTAGAGAAGGAAGCAAACTTCATGGGCGATCATGGTCTGGCCTTTACTGAGATGCTTCGCATCAAAAACTTCCTCCGGCTTCCCGAGCGAATCTTCATGAACGCATCCAACGTCGAGAACAACTGGCAATTCGTCAGCGAGGAGCCGCCGACCATCAGGGCCTCTGCTCTGCAAGACCTACACTCCCTCCTGGTCTCCGTCACCAAGAAGATTGTCATCACAACATTATTCGTGGCCCAGTCTCGGATTAGGGGGAAAAGAAAGGTCGTGCCCACCACAAGCAACACAGTGAGACGAAAAGATGTCGAAGCAGCAGTTGCTTCTCTGGGACTGAAGCAAAACAGCAATGAATTCTGGGCAAATTGCGCACGTCGCCTCCATCTCGAAGTATGGGATGATGATCACGACTCCCAGGATGGCATGGCCGATGAAGAAGAACAAATGATGTCGTACGATCAAGTAGAAAACATTCTACGTCAGGAGTCTGGCCGCTCGGAGCCTGTCAATCCAACCGCAAAGTCCGCGACACCGGAGATCAGGTTTGGGAACGAGACGTCGTCCGAATCGGACGGCGAAGGAACTTCGAGCTCGGAGGCCTCGTGCAGCGTGTCGTCTATAACCATGGGCGAGGCCGAGCATGAGGTCACTGAGGAAGCTAAGGAGGTGCTGAAATACTCTGCTTACGATTTCCCCAAGACACATCGTACAAAGGAAGCCCTGGAGCTTAGAATCAGGAACGAACGAGGACAGGAGGACTTTGCTGACGCGGAGGATGCCAAGGCGACACATAAAGCAGAATTGGAGTTGTGGAGACTTCTGCAAAGACAACCACCCGAACCCCTGACGAAGCCGGAGTCTGCTGGACGTGGTCGGAGAGGTCTGATGGACGTGGAGGACGTCTATGACGTTGGCCGACAGTGGAGGGAAAGGTTGAAATATCATAGTGAGTGGGAGATGCTTGGGACGCCCCGGTTGCCAGACAAGCAGCCATGAGCTCCTTTGTTCATAATCTTCTTGTTTTTTTCTTCTTGATACCCACGTACCTGAATATATGCTGTGCGTTCACAGCAGACACCCTGAATGCATTTCCCCGCGTACTGCACTTCTGTCTCCCAGCAGCACCTCACTTTACCAGATGTTGTGTCGCTACTTGCGACGGGTATCATTTAATATTATCCTAGCACTGCGCGTCTCTAACGTCCCCAAAAAGCCCGCCTACAGAATGGGTCGCCTCTCCATGCCTGTTTGGGCAGCCGACGCGTCCGCTTCCTCTACCTCAGCCTGTGCCACGACCTCGAGAAGATCCACGGCCTCGCCACTTCTAGCGGCCCCGCCCTCTTCCCCGGCCTCGGCCTCGGCCTCTACCACGGCCTCGAGCAGCTCCCCTCGTTGACCTCGACACTGGAGTGCCGCTTTCCTCTGCACTTTCTTCCTCCTCATCATCATCGTCGTCACCGTCGCCGTTGTCAGAATCACACTCGCTCCGATCCTCCTCCTCCTCCTCCTCCTCATCGTCGTCGTCCTCATCGTTCTCCTCTTCCTCTTCCTCTTCGTCAGACGAGGACTCTGCGGTCGACTGAGCCTTGGCCTTGCCAGGCTTGTCGGTCTTCTCAGGCTTGTCAGTTTTCCCACCCTTTTCAGGCTTCTCAGCCTTTTCGGTCTTCTCCGCCTTTTCCGACTTCTCGGCTTTCTCTGCCGCCTTAGCTTTGCCAGCGGCCCGCTTCTGGCTTCTGGCCACTCTGGCCGACTTGGGCGGCGGCGAAGCAATATCCGTACCTCCATCCTCCGTGTCCTCGACGGTGCTAGCGCGAGTCTTCGGGATGGTCGACGCACGCTTCCTTCGCCTACTTGTACCGACGTTGCTGCCGCCTGGAGACGGCGGAGGCGGCGTAAGCTCGAGTTCAGGTGGCGAAGTTGGGGCTTCGCTAGGGTCGGCAAGCAAGCGCTCTATCTGCATGTCATAGAAATCGGCTGGGGGTAGTGTGAACTCCTTAAAACGGTCGTCGTAGTTCTCGTCCTCCTGTGCGTCATAGAAGTCCTCGCGCTGATCAATTGTCCTAAGTTCGTATAAAGTGCGCAGCTTTTGCCAGATGTGAGGGATGCGGGTGTGCATAAAAAAGTCTGGATCGATGCCGTGAAACCGCAGATGCTCGCTGATAGCAATCATTCTGAAGTGTTTATGCATGCCTGTGCAGATTACAGTCAATATCCGTTTCGTCTTGGAGTAGCAAATCGAAGAGGTACCGACCTGCCGGTTTATACCTGATGACTCCCTTGAACAATGATGACAATTGGTCGTCAGTCCAAAGATTGTTCGGCCACTCGTCTGCTGCGGGCTTTACGACTGGCGCAGTTGCCGTTGGCGTGTCGACTGCAGGAGTGTCGACGTCCATCGCATCGTCGTCGCGAGCTGGTGTGGGCGTCGCGACAGCAGAGACGCTGCTTCGCGCCTTCTTCTTGGGAGGCATGGCTGGTGTGTGTGTGTGTGTGTGTGTAAAGCTTCCTTAGAAGTTGACAAAAAGATTCGTATGTTGGTGCTGAGTGCAATGTGGTTGTAGACGTTGAAGCTAGGTAAGAATTCTTCTAAACCTAGCTCCCCTGGCAGATGATTTCCATTCGGCCATGAATACCTAGGTAGGCACATACCTAAGACAGTTGGACCTGGTCACACTGCAGGTACAGGGGCACCAGGTGGCTTTACGGAGACCTGGTAGTACTAGTCACTAGGTACCTAGTATTATCTAGTGCCTAAGGTACGTACCTAGGTAGCTATGGCGCGCGCCAGTCGCGTCAGGTCGCGACCCTCTATTTAACCCCTGCTGCAATCGCCGAATGCAAAGGGTTTGTAGCAGCACCAGACGCAATGCGATGCCAATGATCAGAAATTGCAGTTCAGATTCTTCCATACTGATGCCCGACGACAAAACTATCCGGCGGTGCAATCATGTCCGCGGAGGATGATCCCAACGTCTTTGCAATTCCGGACTTCTGGGAGCCGCCACAATGGGACCTACCGAAAGATGACGCCGGCTTTTTCGCTCTTGACCTTCAAGGTGTGTCTCTATTCTGAAAAACAGCCCAAGGAAGTCTCTGACCACGAGAGAAACAGAGTCATCTCCTCTATATGGACTACTCGAAAGACACCCTTGCGAGCCCTTCACGCTCCCTCCGATAGATGCTGTCCCAGAACGGGATGAATCGAGCGCGGCAATTGTACCTGAACCACAGGATGAGCCACCTTCATCTTTGCCTGAAAACAATTTGGACTTGACAAACCTGTGGACCGAGCCTGAAACTCCACCCGACAGGGCTCCAGGATACAATACGTGGAATAAGTTCGAGACTTCTGAATCGCCGTCAGCCAAGCCATTATTCATTACGGAAGCTGGCCCCGGATCTTTCGACGCTCTGGTCGTACTTGATGGAGATCCCTTGAAACTTGACAGTACCGATTTCAGTGTGTTAGAGGCAGGCCCATACTGCAGCGCACTTTTGGCCCTAGCTCTCGGAAGAGGGTCTGTCTTTTTTTCGTGGCAAGAGGAGTCCAAATCCTTCAAGCCAGCCTTGCCTAACATCAGAATTCCGGCGTATACTGGCAAGACGATTCAAGCGGTGCAGCAGACATGCCTCAAATGTGGCAACACGTATCGGAGACTACGATCATTCGTCGATACGACATACCAGAAGCACCCGACTCCATGTCGAGTCGCTTTGGCAAGCTCTGTGGATAAAGCTCTACTGGTGGTTCAGAGCAGCATTGCCTTGCACCACCAGTCTCCGAGGTCGATTCTGCAAGTCCAATCACTCATCACTCAGACGTACACCATCTTGAGGCAATTCGATGTACTAGTGTCCAAGATTAAGCGAGGGCATCTGGATGAAGATGTATTCGTCATTGTGTTTCAACAAGCTCAATCAGCAGAGTATGCTGAAATCCACCTCAGAGACATGATGCGCGAGGTGCTGCGGCAGGTGTCACGGCCTTGGATCGAACTTGTTGAGGAATGGATTGGCACCCGGCGGGAAGTGGGAGTGCCCTTGAGCAAACACGAAGTGGGGAGGCGCAAAGGCTTCATCAAAATCGAGTCCGAGACCTATATCGACGACTTTGGCGATGAGGTCGAGGAGGTCGACTTCCGCCTTGACTCTGAGAGGATCCCCAACTTCATGCCGGATGACATCGTCAAGTCTCTGTTCGAAGTTGGCCGAAACCTTCGATTTATTAGGTCGACACACCCAAGCCATCCTCTGGCACGTGAAACCGTGATCTTGGCCAGTTGTCCGCCGACGGTGGAGTGGCTCTTTGATTGGGACGCTATCGTCCAAATGGAAAGTGAAGTTCACTTATACGAACACGCTCTTCGGACGGCTATCGTGAAGCGCGTGCCAGCGGAGTCGGCAAACCTCGAAGAACTCAGCTGGCCAATGGGTGGTGGGACGACATATCAACTACAGTTTTTTGGCCTTGATGAGACACAGCTGCAGAATAAACTGGAGGCGTCTATGCAGGACTTTGCACAACCCATTGCCGACACAACGTCTGAGGATCCACTGGGCGTCATCATCAGAGAGCGGTTGTCCGATGTCAGGTCGGAGGCAGGAAACGCCGGCACAGATTTCACGCCACACTGGTCACTGCTCCCTGTCCTCTCTTTCGGCTCCATCATCTCCGCCCAAGCAAGAGTTGTGGGTAGAGAAAGCCTAAAGTTGCTCTTCGCGTCTCATGACCTCAGGCAGCACCTGGATATGCAGAGGCAATTCCACCTTCTCGGAAATGGCTTCTTCTGTAGCCGTCTGTCTCATGCGCTGTTCGATCCGGAACTGGAGACAGCTGAGAGGCAAGCCGGCGTCGCTCGCCATGGCGGAGTGATGGGTCTGCGGCTAAGCGGAAGGGACACATGGCCGCCTGCCAGCTCAGAACTACGCTTAGCCTTGATGGGAGTTTTGACAGAGAGTTACGAGGGTCCAACCAGAGACAGCGCATCTAAAGCCAAAGATGGCGAAACAGTGGAGCTCCCTGGCGACCTCAGTTTTGGTGTTCGCAGTCTGTCTAACGAGGAGATTGACAAATGTATGGATCCAGATGGGCTGGAGGCTCTTGACTTTCTTCGGCTGTCTTATAAACCTCCAGCCGCCTTGGGGTCCATTATTTCGCCCATCATTTTAGTGCAGTATGATCGAATATTCAAGCTGCTTCTTCGCGTACTGCGGGTGCAGTACACGGTCAATCGGCTCTTCCGCGACGTTGCTGCAAGGGAGTCTTACTGGCACAACTCCGAGGACGCCTCGATCCGGTTCTGTTTCGAAGCGCGCCACTTCATCTCTAGCATCATGTGTTACTTCTTCGACACAGGTATAGAGATGCCGTGGAAGGCATTCGGTGGTCTCCTAGACAAGGTCGAGGCAGACTTGAAGAGGGACGACCAGGGGATTCTGTCAGGATCGGTTCTCAGCCCGGACCGTCTGCGCGAGCATCACTCCCACGTTCTGAACCGAATCATGCTCGCGTTGCTCTTACGCAAACGCCAACAACCTGTCTTGAAACTGCTCGAGGAAATATTCCGAGTCATTCTCAGGTTCGCCAAGTATGCGAGACTTCGAGCCAACGCGAGCAGTTCTCGCAACCGAGCGAATGCGAACGCTGGAGCGTTTTATAAAACGTTCAGGCGCAACGTTGAGGTGTTCTTGACTGTCTGCAAAGGCCTGAGTGAGAAGGGAGATTACGGTGCGAAAAAAGACTCAGTCGATACAGGCACAACTGGAAGGGTGGAAGCGTTGGAGGACAACCCCATAGCCCAGCTGCTGCTGAAGCTGGACATGCTCGGCTGTTATACTAAAGCATGAGGAAGAAACATATGATGGAAACTTGAACAGATACCCATGCCGGCCAATGGCTGCAACAACGACCATGGAGAATTGGCGACCTTGTCGTGTGTAGCGTGATAAAAGTATTAGGTAGTATTACAGCCATCGGTTCAAGCAATCGACGAGATGCTGTACATAAGTACCGTACCACTCACTACCTATATAATAAGTACCTCCCTTGCAGAAGGGAGTGCCCCACCAATTGAGCCCCGCATCGCGCGTCGCGTTAGGTATCTAGGTAGACTGTTGATTATTGCCTTAATACACACTAAGGTACACCTAATCCGACAAAACAAAACAAACCGCGTTTGGCCGGCACCCCAAACCAAACCAAACCATTCTGCGGGAGCTCTTGTGCAGAAAGCATGGCTCGCCCGGGACCCTCGCAGCGGAACCTAACTCTGACCGAAGAGTTGGAGAAACTCGAGCAGTCCATCACTCTCACGTTGCAAGGTAATCCGAAAAGACCACCGAGAGAAATCGTCTGGAGATTGGACCCTGCCAGCTGCGACTGACACCCACCCCTTCTCAGAGATCGACTCCAACTTCAGCAAAGCGCACCGCATTGTCACCACGAGCATTTTGCCTGTCGTCGAGCAGTATGGGGAGCATTCGCGGAACGTCTGGGACGCCTCCAAGGCAAGTTGGACAGCGAGTGTTGTCTTAATCTAGTAGCTGACTGGAGACGAGCAGTTCTGGAAGCAATTTTTCGAAGCCTCGGCCAACGTCTCGCTCTCTGGATACGAGGAACTAGCAAACGATCAGGACGAAACCGGTGCTACCGAGGAAACGACCGTCCAGGACGAGTCAACCGTCAGCTACACCCCTAGACGTGATGATGGGGCGGAAGATGTGACAACGACCTCAGCCGCCGAGTCTACGTTCCAGGCCGAGGAATCCATGCTGGGCGGCGACGACGACCTGACAGGCAGCACGCCTCGGCCACCAAAGTCCAAGACCATCCCAGCGACCCAGTTCTCGAATCTCGAATCTCCATACGAAGCGCTCAAGCGTGAACTCAAGGGCGAGCCACCCGCCCCGCACGAGGAGGACGACGAGGACGAGGATCTTGGACTCGGCGAGGACTCGACAGTGCTCTTCGCGCAACACACAGCCCGTCTTCCGGACATGTCGATGACCCCGCGCTCCTCGATGGCTCCTTCAGGCGGTCTGCACTCTGCTCAGCCCCACAAAGACCCCCTCATGCACCGCATGCTGGATAAGACGTTCCGCATCCAGGCGACACCACACAAGGGTCCGGCTTACCGCGTGTCGCCCCTCAAGCGCGAGTTGAAGCAAAAAGCTGACGAGGACATACCGTCTTGGCGACGCCAAGACTCACCAATGTCGTCGCCGGTCATGGCGGTCCCGACGCTCCGCAGTGAGGCCTTCATGTCGCCTGCTAAATCGAGGCGCCTCGCTGCGACAGCAGTCTCCACAGGACCACGTACGCCCGGAGTCAGTGTCCAGACTCCAGCCACGGGCCGGAAGACGAAGGACGTGTTCGCTAGTAGGGGCGTTTTCGACGATGACACCACCACAACGAACCTTAGTGCTGGAGGGCTCGCGAAGGATAAGTATGAGATCAACTGGGAAAGCGACAGTGACGAGGACCACGGCTTGTACGGTGGCATGAGCCCACCCAAGACTATTCAGTTTGCGCTGCCGCCATCGAAGTTGCTTCAGACGCCTGGTAAGTGATATTTGCACCTCAGAAACTTGACATTTTACCAATCAAGAAACAGCCCGGGAAGCTAGCAAGCGAATCGTGGACGACATCCTGCTTACTGCAGGCGCGGAACCGGAGAGCTCCGAGTACAGCCCCACGGTGGTTAAGATGAACGAGAACATACTAAACGAGAGTTTCTAATGAAATGTTTTTGATGTATATGCGAACGAAAAAAGTCCGTTAAGGCCAACTCTCCATTCGGAGGTTTAGTGCCTGTTCGTACAAGATACCCATAAATTGAGAGCCAATTTACCTCTTCGCTACCTCTTCCATGCGGACAAAAACGAATCATCGCCCCCTGGGCCAAAAGGCTTTTAGTACCGGAAGTCTGCCTCCTCGAAAGAAGGGAAGGCGACAGCAAAAAACGCAAAAAATAAATAAAAAAAATCGCTTCTCCCTTGTGGTATATCCCAAATTGCAATACCGTTGACCTCAACGCCATAATCCGTCTAGAACAAAAAAGAAGTCCAAATCCAATAGAATAACAGCTGCCAGCCGTATTGTTAACATGCGGCACCGCGGGAGCGGAAGTGTTCTTGGGAATTCACTGCCTCGAATTCAACCGGCTGTCGTGCTCCTCATAGGTCGTTGCGAGCAGAAGCGGCCCAAAATTCTGACCGCAAGCAGAAGTCAGAACTGAGCGACCAAATACGCGGCAAATGTAAGGAACACGGCTAGAGCACAATGTGGCCCCATTGCCGGTCCTGTATCAATGATGGGGGCGTACTTGAGACTGGAGGGCCATGGCGTTGGCATTCTCGGCCGCACGTTGACGGGCAACGAGGGAGGACGACTTCCGGGAGTCTGAAGCCTTGTTGTTGAAGGGTCGGTGGAGCTTGTCCTTGAGAAGGGAGACGGAGCTGCCGAAGCTGGAGACGGAGGCGGCATCGGGTTCCTGAGCTTGCTGGCCGGCAGAGACCTGGGGCCGAGACCCCTCGGCGGCCGAGCCCTGCTGCATGGCGGAGAGGACGGCGTAGCTGTGTTGCTTGTCGCCGGTGATGGAGCTGGAGAAGGTGGAATGCATGCCGGACATCGTTGCGATTGGCGGTGTGATGACTTTGCGGAGTGTGTTATAGATTGGTTTAGGAAGGCTCGGAGGACGTTCTGTAAATGCTGTTTGGTTGTGCTGTTTTCTGCCTGACTGATGATGGACAGAACCCTCAGGCTACTGGCGAACAAGCAACTCTACTTATACAAACTTGACGCAAACATCTTACACACACACGGCACATAATGAATGTTGCTATGAGGCCCAAAAGAATAAGGGTGCATGACCTTGCCTTTGGGGGTTGCGTCTCCAACTACCTAATCAGAGTCGTAAACCACCAACGTCAACAACCATCATCTTCGTCAACACCCCCTGGCCGGTAAGCCAAACGTCGCCATCGCCGTTGGGTGTAGGCCAAATTGCAGGGCTGTGCTAGGCATATTCTTGAAAAAAAGTACGTTGCAGACACGCGTGCGCCTCATGCGGCGCTTGCTTGCGGCCGCCCATGGACCACAACGACGAGGCCAATCCCAAGCTGCTGGCTGGCTGGCTGGCTGGCTGGCGTACGTGTACATGCAGTCACCTTTCCCGGTGCAGAGCTCACCGAAATGCAGCCCCGGCGATTCGCGAATGGGTAGGCCACATGGTACTCATACCTGCCGACGCCACATACTTACATGCCGGATGACTCCGAACACTGACTGCCTGATATCTCCCATGGCCTCCCGGATCGTTGCCTGGGTCAGCCTGCAGCGACACAGCAGCAGAACAGTAGGTAGCAGGTCGCGAAAGCTTAGGTATATCTTTGCTGACTTAGCAGGCGCTCTACGCGAAAAATTGGTGGAATATACTAACGATCATTTTCGGGCCTGGATCAGCGATGGTCAGGTCCGGCGAAGCTTCGCTCCGCCCGTGCCCGGCCTGAGTCATCCCGGAATCACGCACCCCTGTCGGGCAACTCTTTTTGGGGCGGGCCCGGCACTGTTTCGTCAGTGCCTTACGAAGTTGGGGGGTCCGGTGAAGCAGCTCGCCTAGCGGCTTCGGTGCCGACTCGCTTGCTACTCCCGTGAACTTATCTGGGGCTTCATCGCGAATCGCCCGGGGAGTTGGAGCATCACTTCTCATAGTTTGCATCAGTTGATGCATTGGTAGACGTCGTCACTGCTGCCCGTAAAGGTCACTGGGCGCGAGTTCACTTGCGGAGAATACGTCACAGATTGAACATGTTATGCATGTTATGGGCAGTATCCGTACATAGTATCGGAATGGGACCTGGAGAAACGAGGGGAGAAAAAAGGTTGGGTAAGTAAGGTATTCGTCTAAACAAGCTTAATCTTAACCCTCATGGATACGGGGGAAGAATGCACGCACGTACGTACTTACGCAACTGTTCAGATGGTTGATGAAAGCTCGGCGGGGCCGCGTGGCTGACCAACAAGTACGGGGGGCATGGCTGCCATGGCCCATGGCCCATGGCTGCGTGCGCACCAAAAGCGACGACGCGCAACTATGAGTCGTGTAACTTGTCGTCCGTGTTGTTCTACAACTCGCACCCTCACGCAAAGTCGCTTCAAAATCCCTGGATTTTCCGCCGGATGGTTCTTGAATGCCCTGCGTAGCCGTACGAGAAAACAAGATCGAACTGGTCCTTCATGTAAATGGAGGCAGGCCGTAAACTGGCGCAAGAATTACCCTTGACCGGTGGCTCTTCAAGCTCATCCCACAAAAGGCCATACTGATTATTGCAGCCTACCGACTTTGGAACACAGTGGTTGGTTAGACGGAGCTTGGAACCATGTTGACCGTGGGCTGGAACTAGAAAAGCTGAACTAAACAGAATATGGGATGAACGTATTCCAGCATGCTGTTGAAGTCGAGGTGCGCAGTACCCAATTCCCAACACCCTAGACTGGGAGGCCTGTCACATGTGAAGCAGGAACATAAGCTCATAGCATGGGATCACCCTGCCCTTGGCGTCGCTGCGTTTCGCGATCTTTATCGACAATGGACCTGACCTAGCATGTCTGCTTCACATTCAGACGACAGCACCTCCACAAAGTTTATCTGGGAGCCTTAACATGGACTGGCAAACGTCACCTTCGGGATGACGGGAAGGTGGTCTATCTAGGCCTAGTAGTGGAGTATATGGGATGGACTTGTTGTTTGTACTTTACCCACATAGGTACTACTAGTATTAGTACGTTTTCACCTGTGTAGTCACTTAAGTGTTAGTGTATTACTATGTAGACAAAGAGGTCGTATTCGCGTAAGGCATCAAGGCATGAACGGCATTCATTGGTAGACTGACGGATCCCCGCCATGTTGGTCACCCCGCCCGATTGGCTGGATCGTCAGGGCCAGGGGCAGAGCCCGAATTGACCAATGAGATGCATATCGCACTACACAACTTCCCTTCGCCTACTTGTTGGACGAGAGAAATTGCGTACCTGTTATATCCAACACCAAGCCGAACGAGAGGCGCTTTTGGTTTGTGTTTGCATATGTTTTATGAATCCGCGCCGGCTGGCAGCTGGCTGGCCGACCCAATTCACGGCAGAAAGCCACACATCCATTGCGCAAGGTACTCTTTTGTAGGCGATACATCCCGTCTGAGGGGGGCCTGCCGCCTGCCATCTACCCTACCATACCTAGCTCGCTCGGCCGACAGCAGCTGGGTTAGGGGACTGAGAAAGACTGATTGACACTGGTCACACTTGACAGTAGCGTGCATAGTAGGAGCCGATCTCTGCGGACAAGTCTGTGGGCAGTGCTACAGACCAGTAGACTACACCTACATAGTAGCGACCTGCGATGACTTTAGGACGGCGAGCGCGGTCTTGGTCCGAAGTCGAGAACACGTCTGTGGCCATTCGGATCATTCGGGATTTGCAGGACGTTTACGAGGGACCATCAAAACCAACGAGCGTCGAGAAGGAGCAGAAGTTATATTACGTGGTTAAGTATTCGTACTCTATGGTAATAAACGAAAGCACTGATCGCAGGGCAGCATCGCACCAGAATCAGATCGCCATGGGCTCAGAGAAAGGGACCCACGTCTTGCGCCATCCGGACTTTTTGCTCATGAACGACGGCCGATTGGGATGCGCGTCCAATGAGATGAGACCGAAAGCCATTCAGCCCAGGTGCCAGGATTCAGGCCGTGGAATGGTGCTGGTCGGGGTACTGAATGGGCAGGTTCTTGCGTCGCTCGGAGTCGAAGCTGACCCCGAAAGTGCCATGCACATGGCAACTGCATGGCCCGCCAGCCGCCGTGCCGCCTCAGGGCAAGCCCCCCTCCACTAAATGAAACGAGCAACGCTAGTTCGACTCAACAAATTTCATGGAACATCACCAGCTTTACCTTGGCCTGAGCTCGACGTCCAAAAGCACATTGGCACAGCTTTAAGAACGGCCTTCCTTCACCACGGGAGACTGAGTTTTACATGCCTATGGATAGGCAAGGCGGATATCTTTCCTGAGCCCCTGGCAGCCCGAGCTCCATCGGATAGGGGTCGACTCCCGGGGTCGTGACGGACTAGAGAAAAAAAAATTCATGAGCCCACCTACGCTGGCCGCCATATGGGGCAATCCACACCGTACCATCACCATCTGTTGGCCGCACTTTAGGCCCCTGGAACAACGCTAATCATTCTTCTGAGCTGCCGGTATGAGCCCCCGTTGAATTCGCCAGCACGGCGGATGGGTTTGCTCATTTAAGTGACGGCGGGAAATGCTGGCAGGTCGCAGCTAGAAGGTACCGGTACCTCCGAGTAACCTGTTCCCGTCGTCGAGGAGTCCGGACTTGCCTGTCTTCTGTTTCTCATGGCTCTCCCGTCTCTCTCTCTTCTCTGGCGCGACCTCGTCCGGTATCCACTTCTATCCCATGTCGTAAGGTAGGTACCTAGGTAGGTAGGTAATTATGCTTGTGCATGTCCATGTAGGTAATGTATCCACGCGAAGATAATCAAATCGCTTCTTTCAATCTTTGGTCCCTTTCCTACCTCCCACCCTCCTTTCTCGGTGAACCTCAACCTCCGCTGTGAGAGTCGACACAGCTGCTTCGCTCGTCCTCGCCATCGACTTTTGTTACCGGGATCAAGTTTGCTGAACCTCCCGGTTTCGTTGTGTGCAGCATTCAAGTCGATCCGAGCGTCCTTTCGCGGTTTGAAGTGGTGTTTACCTCAGGTTGTCCCCCCCGAACCCATCCTGCCGGCCGATCTCCTGAGCCTCGAACCTGTCGACGTCCACACGTACATCCAAGCCGACACGATGGACACCAACGCGACCGCCTTCACGTCGGTGTTGGCCAATGCCAAGCTGGGCAACATCAACGTCCCTCCCCAGATCGACTATGTTATCGAGAGGGTGGCCAACGCCAGCGCCTGGACCATATTCTTCACCATGCTAGCCGTCGCCGTCGCCTATGACCAGAGTGAGTATCGCGTCTATTGTCGCATATCGTGCTGGGGAGACGCATCTAACCTGGCGCAGTCAGCTACATCACGTCCAAGGGCTCCATTGCCGGCCCTACCTTCAAGATGCCCTTTATTGGACCTTTCTTGGAGTCCGTAAACCCCAAATTCGAGGAGTACAAGGCCAAATGGGCCAGCGGTCCCCTCAGCTGTGTCTCCGTCTTCCACAAGTTTGCATGCCCTTCCCGTTCCCTTGCTTTCGTCTTGCTAACATTCGCAGGTTCGTCGTCATTGCTTCCACCCGCGACATGGCTCGCAAGGTCTTCAACTCCCCCGGATACGTCAAGCCTTGCGTCGTTGACGCCGCCCACAAGCTCCTTGGCCCTACCAACTGGGTATTCCTCGATGGCAAGCCGCACGTTGACTTTCGCAAGGGTCTTAACGGACTGTTCACTCGCCAGGCCCTGGCCTCCTACCTACCGGGCCAAGAGCAAGTGTACAAGCAGTACTTCCAGGAGTTCCTCCAGACCACGAAGAATGCCGGTGGAAAGCCCGTTCCCTTCATGCCATGCCTGCGCGACCTCATGACTGCCGTTTCGTGCCGTACTTTCGTCGGCTTCTACATTTCCGACGAGGCAGTTCGTAAGATTTCGGCCGACTACTTCCTCATCACTGAGGCTCTTGAGCTCGTCAACTTCCCCATCATCCTTCCCTTCACCAAGACCTGGTACGGAAAGAAGGCCGCCGACATGGTTATTGGCGAGTTTGCCAAGTGTGCCGCCAAGAGCAAGGTCCGCATGGCTGCTGGAGGCGACGTCACCTGTATCATGGACGGCTGGGTAAAGTCCATTCTCGACTCCAAGAAATGGCGCGAGGCTGAGGCCGCCGGCTCAACCGAGGGACTGGAAAAGCCCACTCCTCTGCTCCGCGAGTTCACCGATTACGAAATCGCCCAGACGGTCTTCACCTTCCTCTTCGCCTCTCAGGATGCTACCAGCAGTGCCGCCACTTGGCTCTTCCAGATTACTGCTCAGCGCCCCGATGTCCTTGACCGAGTCCGCGAAGAGAACTTGAGAGTACGCAACGGCAACATCCATGCTGAGCTGAATATGGATCAGCTCGAGTCCTTGACCTACACCCGTGCCGTTGTTCGGGAACTGCTCCGCTGGCGCCCTCCTGTTATCATGGTTCCTTACTTGGCCAAGAAGCCGTTCCCGATCACCGACACGTACACTGTCCCCAAGGGTGAGCTTCCCGTTTATGGTGCTTTAATCAAGCGACAAGCGACAAGAGACAGCTAACCTGGCTTAGGTGCCATGATCATCCCCACCGTCTATCCCGCGCTTCGTGACCCCGAGGTGTATGATCGCCCGGACGAATTCGACCCCGAACGTTACTACACCGGTGATGCCGAGGTGAAGGGTGCAAAGAACTTCCTCGTTTTTGGTGTCGGGCCTCACTACTGCCTCGGTCAGACGTATGCTCAGCTGAACCTGGCTCTCATGATCGGCAAAGCGTCGGTTCTCATGAACTGGAAGCACCATGCGACTCCTTTGTCCGAGGAGATCAAGGTGTTTGCAACGATTTTCCCCAAGGTATGTCGGTCGACGACGTCGTCAGAAATAAGGTCAAGGACCAGTGAAGCTGACTAGAACAGGATGACTGCCCTCTGACTTTCGAGGAGCGTACGGCGTAGGTGCTTATAATGCTTTGCAACCAGGCACTTATAATGGGAGCATCCAATGAATGAATGAGATGAGCGTGGGCCGGTGACTCTGCAGGATCTCCGCTAGCGCAGACCTGCGGATGTCAGACGCCACTTAGAGAAGGCTGACGAAAAGGGAGTCCCGTTGGCGACGACTCCAGATTGGCCAATGCAAGCAGTCCAACACTATGACTTGTAATCAACGTTTGTATATACATAATTCCTTGGTCTCGCGGCCAGGAGATGCTGAGTGGATGGTCGATCAAATGATGCCGGACAACTTAGACTCAGATTAATAAAGTTCATTGCATTGCATTGAAGTACGGCTTCATACAGTTCACGATTGAAGCAAACCGGTCCGTGCTAAATTCGGACCTGGCGAAAGGAGAATTAGGACTTAGCCGTGGGTTGTTGCTAGTTGCTGAGGTATGCATCGATTCGTCGGTTGCGGAACGCAGACTTGTCGAGAGGTATCAAGGATAAATCGTGTTGAGAACGTAATACCTGAAAGGCATGACATACCGGTAGGAACCTGTTAAACAGACCCCCAAGTGACCGCGGTGGAGACGAAGGACAATCGCTCCCGAAGCACAGATCCGGTCGGCCAATGAGCATCTCCTTCCGGACAGAGCTCTGAAGCTAATACCTAGGTAGTGACTAACCTCTGATTTCAACACCGACAACCATTCGCAACCCGCAATACTACCCAGAACGCGGAGCAAGAAACCATGTCCTCCACAACAAGAGCATTCTCGAAAGCTCTTCGCGCGAGCCGTCGCATCGCAGCACCCGCCGCCATCGTTTCCGGACGCTGCTTCTCTGCTGTGGCCGTCAAGCGCTTTAGTCCCTCGCACCCCACAACGGTGACGCAGCGACGCGTAGCCGCTCCCGCGCCTAGGTTCTTCTCGTCCGGAGAGAACACGAATACCAGCCACCACGAGATTTCCGCGACGGGTAGCAAGCTGTGGAACTTCGAACAGATGAGCGAGTTGGCCAAGAGCCCCAAGGGCGTGGTGATTGTCGGTATGCCGTCCCCGAGTTCATGACCGCTTCCCCGTTGCCCACGGAAGTTCGTCAGTTGATAAGACCGTTGGCAGACGTCCGCGAACCTGGCGAGCTCGAGCAGACAGGCTTTATCCCGTCAGCCATCAACATCCCCGTCGTGACGGCGCCTGAGAGTTTCCATATGTCCGAGCAGGACTTCGAAGACCGGTACGGATTTGCACGTCCGGGCAAGGAGGAGGAACTGGTGTTTTACTGCAAGGCAGGCGTGCGCAGTCGGGCGCTGGCGGCGCTGGCCAGAGAGGCCGGTTGGAAGAACGTTGGTGAGTATCCCGGCAGTTGGCTCGATTGGAAGAAAAACGGCGGTAAGGTCCAAACAGTACGCAGAAAGCGCTCGCCATAGGTGGATCACCAGCTTGGCCTACAGCGCTACGGTTGAGCGATCACGAAAGCCCCGGTCTGTATAACACTATAGAAGACGGCAAATAAGTGTTACGATACGTGGCATGTTCTAATGTGGCATTTGTTCATGACATTCGTTGCACAATAATGGTACATGGAGTCCCCGACCCGCCAGACTGCTGCACAGTCCATTCCCAGCTTCAACATCAGACACGACCAGGGTGCAAATCCTCTTCCCTCGTTTAAAGGCCATCTGCAGGACGAAAGGGCGCGGTTGTGAAGTCTAAATCAGAAGAATTCCGGCTTAGGAGGCTGTCCCTCGGCAGGTGGTGCAGCAGGTGGTGCAGGGTCTTTGCTGGCAACGGGACTGCCGTGGGCGAAGAAGAGGATCTTGATGGCAAGAGACAGTCCTAAGTGGAGGGCGACAACGATGACAAGCAGGATCTTGCTCGTCTGGTGATCGGTCGCGCTGAGGACCGGGTAGAGATTCCGAAGAAGGAACGCGACGGAGAGCCCGCAGCCAACAGCCACGAAGATCCAATTCAGTATGTTGATGGGCGACCAGCTGATGAGAGCGATGAGAATCCAGATGAGGTTGGCATAGCCGTATAGAGCCCAGCACTCGAGGAGGTTGGCGGATTCGGAGCCGAAGTAGCGCAGGGCGAGGTACAAACCCACGGGAACGAAAAGAGTGTAGCCGTAGATGAGGCCGGCAGCACCTGTAAGTGATTGCGTTAGCTTAGTTACCACATGCCTAGGAAGATGTGTATATGTACCACTCAGGAGCTTGAAGTCGTAAGCAAATGGCCCGGTTCCGGTACTGGAAAGGTACTGGCTGATTGTACCACCAAGGAAGAGAATCAGGACGACAGTCGTCGCGATCCAGAAGGGACCGTATAGGTCTGGGTTGCCTTCGAGAACATCGAGAAAGTTGGCACGTGGAAAGAGGGCGGCCCAGCAGCGGGAAAGGACAGCTGAGGTGTCGACATCGAAGTACTGGGCATAGAAGTTGATGCTCCAGAGGAAGCGCTTTGAAGACCCGGAAGACGCCGTCGCAGGCGGCGGGAGGCCAGCAGACGGCGGCTTGCGAGTACCCGGTGTCGTGTCTGCAAATGTAGATGTGTGAAATTCGAGATCGTCTTGGAGATCCGTGTGGCCGAGATCGCCCTACAAGAAAACCTTCAGTTAGAAGCTTTCCGCAGGGAGCTGGAGGAAGCTATTCATAATACCTCGTCATCAACGTCCACCACGGCGTCGTATCCCGAACCGGACATGGCTGCTATTGGAGTATGGGATGTGATTTCTTCTTCGATAGAAGCATGCAATTACGTCCTGGCAAATGAACCGCGGGAAGGCCAGTCGGGGGTTTATGGGTCGCGAAGGTGAAGCACTCCGGTCGACTTGGTAAGACTCAAGTTGGCCCGTTCCTGAAGCTGAGCTGTCACAATCCACGTATGCAATATAGTAAGGTACCTACGTACACCGTACCAGGGAGCTCCCTGCCCCCACAAGAAACATACTGACTGCTCCCTAGGCACGCCGCACGACACTCCCGGATTTGCACTAATGCAGGACATCTTCCCCTCAATTTGTGCATCAATTCGCAAATCAGGCAGCTTGGGATTTGGTTGAACACTGCCAACTTGCTTGCAACTGGTTCTGACGCTCTGTATTTTCTATACTACGGTGCGTTTTCCGTCGCAGGTACTATGAAGTTCGGCGCATCGCATCCATCATAGTACATCTCCCCTGCCGATTGGCAGACCCATGTCGCACTCAGGACGCCAGGCGCGCTCTCGCCAAGTGATTTTAAGCCTACGATCGAGGATGGGCAGATAGTTTCCAGTCGAGGAATACCTTTGCCGTCTTGTTGTCCTGAGGCAGGGCGGCCAATTCAGTTTTATTCGAAGAACTGCTTGCCGTCAAGTGTAATGCTACCACAAAGCCCGATGAACCCAGTAAAATTCTCAGCCCTGCTGCCATCCTCTCCAGGATGCCAGAACCCATGACGCCGCATGCATGATAAATCGTCTATTTGAGCTTCTTCTTGGGGCGCAGCTGGTTGGTGTGGCCGCACTTGCGCTTTCGGCAGTTGGTCGCACGGGGGGGGAGACGAGCCTGTTTGGTGAATTGTTAGATACGAGGGCGGATCGACATATCTCGGTCGTGCGAAAGACTACTTACGTAGCACTTGCGGCAGATCATCTTGTCGCAGTTGAACTTGGAGGCAAGAGCCTTGAGCGAGGGCTCGATGATACCACCACGAAGGCGGAGGACCAGGTGGAGGGTGGACTCCTATCAAGAATGTCAGCGTCGATGCCCTCTCTAAACCCCGCAATCGTCACGGCCTAGCGTCCACAGTCGACCATCGTTCCCTCCCTATCCTTGCACCATAATCCACTGACCTTCTGGATGTTGTAGTCGGAGAGGGTGCGGCCATCCTCGAGCTGCTTGCCAGCGAAGATCAAGCGCTGCTGGTCGGGGGGGATGCCCTCCTTGTCCTGGATCTTGGACTTGACATTGTCGATCGTGTCCGAGGACTCGACCTCAAGGGTAATGGTCTTGCCCGTCAGGGTCTTAACGAAACTGTAGACATCATTATTAGTCTTCCATTATTTGTCGTCTTCGGTCGTCGTCGTAGGAACGGCGGTCGCTGGGTTCTCGGGTAGGTAGCTCACATCTGCACTGCAACAAGTGGAAAAATTCCCGTTAGCACTGTCGTTTCTCAAGCATCGCAACGTGTCCGGTCATCGCGGGGGGCACCTACTTTTGGCGGAATTTCGCGAACTGGCTGTTGTTACCGAGGTGGTATGGTGGAAATAGCCAAACGAATTTTGAGACAGATATTCGTGTGGGCTAGGGCCGGCAGAAAGTGTGGCGGCAGATCGGAGAAAAGGGAGCAAAGATTTTCCGGAGTGTGGATATTTCGTTGGTGGTATCTGGGTAGAGTGGGTCAGCTCGCTCACAAAGTCACATTTTATGATTGAACGACCACATCCTTGCAACTTCTCACATTCACCTAGACCCGACTCCAGTCTCTGCGCATCTGGATGACCGGAGTGAGATATCAATTAAGCTCACTACTATTGCTGGTGCACTACTGTCTCCGAAGCCCCCAAGCACTGCCAATTCATCGTTTGTTTCTTTCACTCCCCTAACTGATATTCGTCCAAATCAGAATTCACATGTGACCGCTCGCGACGCTCATTCGCCTCTTTGCGCTGGCCTCTCTGCCAGATCATAACGTGTTGCTCCAGCATGTTGACTGCACGTAATAACATGGGGACTGACAGCCCTGCAAGCCGCGCCGCAAGGCGGAAGAAGACATCCCCTGCTGGGGGTAGGTCCGCCTCTGACCTGTATGAATAGTACCTACCCTCTCGCCGAGCTCTGTCTCCTGTACTAGAGTGCTCAGCAGGGGCGGCGAATGACATTGCCCGGTCCTGCAAGACGCACAGTCGCCGAATCGTCTCGTCTTCGGGGGTCTCGGACGGCGGTTGTCTGGGTGGCGGTTCCTCTACCGGAAAGTACTTTGCGAGCATCGAATCCTCAGCTGCGCTCGAAATCAGTATTCTGGCCACCGATTGGATATCTATAACTTACAGTGTGCGTCGGTCTGTAATGACAGCTGGGCGAGGTACTCATCCAGCTCTGCTGGCCCCATGGCCGTGATATGTGACGCCGTTACATCCAGATAGTCGACAGCCGGCGAAACAGATTCGGAAGCCAGAACCGGCTCCATGGCTGCCTGCCACTCTCTCCAATTGAAGCTTGGCAGTCGAAAGTGGCTTTCGACCTGCGTTGGTCCAGAATCTTCAAAAGGGAAGCTTTGGGACGTTGTGAGGACGAGTACGGCAACAAGCAGAACCTCGGGCTGGTGGATGAGCCGCAGGCGATGTTTGCCAAGCGGGAATTCATAGGACAAGTTCGTGATTAGCGGGATCCTGCGAGCGATCGATATTGTTTCAACTGCCACGGATCAGCATTTGTAGAATGCCGTGAGATACGCGAAGCCCACCTGGCAACCCAAGCTCACGGACGTATTGCAACGTTACAAGGACATCGTTGACTGGGGGGAATATCAAGCTATAGTTGAGATGATACGACAGAGCCAAGTTTAGAACCGACGCGTGAAGCTCGCCGTTGTCAAACTTCGCAAGACGTGCTGACTTGAGTACTGCCGTGTACCAGGTGGGTAGTCTGTCGCGCATCTCTTGAGGCAATTGACGATACTCAACGCAATCAGCGAAAATCCCGAGCTATGTAGCTCTATTACTCACAGCTTGTGTATAAAGTATGTTTCCTGCCCTTGCCCATCTTGAGAAATCCCCTATACGTGTCGGTATCCTGAGAAGCATGCACCCAAGGAAGCAGAGACCCAGGGTATCTATCAATCGTGGAGCTGGCCATTCGTTACCATTCTCGGGAGCCCAATTTTGGGCCCGCTTGAACCGACTTGACGGCTGGTCTTCCTGATAAAGGTCGATTTGGGAGCTGAAAAGCGAAAGCTCAGCCTCGGACGCGGAGTCAGTTTCAACTGGCTTTCCAGCTCCGCGAGTCCGCAGATCCCATAGATCGCGGACCACAGTCTCCAGCTCTGGTTTATGGCCTTTCACTGTCACCAGCCAGGATACCTGCTCCCTCAGCACGAACTGGAGACATTCGAGGTACAGATCGCGCGCAGGCTGGCCGGTGAGAACACGTTTCACGCGCTCTTTGATCTGCTTCTCTTTTCGAGAGACCTTTCCTTTCTGGCCGAAATCCTCATCGCCGAGATCGAACTCAACGTATCCCTTATTTGACAATGAACTCCGGGTCCTAAACGCGTACTGGGTGTGGACGAACCTGAAGCTGATGGCCTTCTTTTGCGCAGTATCTCAGTCCGTTCTCGAGGTACCATTTGCGTGATCCGCAAAACTCACACCGTTCCCCCTTGGGAAACTTGTGAAGCTCTCGATCCGGAGCCATATTGTTTGTGGTGTAGCTGTCGGTGCCGAAGTCGTCCAAAGTCAGAAAATAAGTCCTGTAGCTCAGCCACAATCGCAGAATCTTTGTGTTAGAATTGGTGGACAGTGCTCAGCTACACCGAACGGCCTTGCAGGGCAGGCACAGCATGTAAATCGCTACTGATCACCAGAATGGAGGTCGCAGGGCGCATGCAAAATTGCACGACGTTTTATTGAACATGAGCGAGATTGAGTAGTCGGTGACTTTTACTAGGTAACCTAGGTCATGTCCACTGTATTAGGTCGGTACCTGGCCTGCGAAACAGCACGGATTTTCTGTCACATCAAGTCACTGTGGATCCCATTTCAGTCACATTATGGTAATTCAGACTGTATCTAGACTGTAGTACTACCACTACCCAGTGTACAACTCGTATTGACCCGACACCTATCAAACCAACAGGTGTTGTTCGACCAGATCATTCCCTTTCCTCTGGCACCCGGGAGGGGACGACGACAGTCGCATGTTTTGGGGCCAAGAATGTGCACTGATCACGACTTGATTATGAACGAAAAAGAGGCGGCAAGGTGGAGGAAATGTGCCGCTTTTCTATCGGACAGATCTGTTGCCACCGCGAAGCTCTCAGTTTTTTTTTGTTTCACCTATCCCATTGCTAGTCTGATCGTCATAAGAGTCGTCTGTGAGACAGACCTAAACAAAGGAAAAAGTCGTGCGACGTGCCTTGCAGTTGTCGAGTTCGCGTAACCAGTATCAATTCCTGTCCAGATATAGTCCTCTACGCAACAATCGACGGGGAGCTCGCTGATATTCGACGCGCCAAGAAATATCGGTAGTGCCCCCGTCTGCAAACTGCCCACCAGGCCGCACGTAGTGTGCGTTTGTGGAAGTCGTTGTCTATCGGATGTTGTAGGGGAAAGGTGGCACTTAAGCCTGGCGGGGAGCCTCCTTAGCCTCAACAGCAGCCTCCTCACCCATAGCGGTCAGGATAACGACGTCTACCTTTTGGTTAGCGTCCTGCAAGACATCTCTCGCGCATCGGGGTAACTCACTGGTGTCCTTCTCCTCGATCTTGAAGAGGCGGTTGATCTTCTCACCGATCTCACCGTCGGGGACACGGACATCGTCCTTGGTGTCACCGTCGTCGTTCATGAGGGACAGGAAACCGTCGTCGGAGATGTCAAGCTAAAATGAGTCCAGGTTAAGACATGCTGTCGCGAGCATTAGGGAGCCGAAATTGCTTACAAGCTGGTACTCGCGACGCTGAACGTTGGGGACGTCCATGTTGTGGGTGGAGGGGGAGAGATCCTCAAGCTTCTTGCCGGTGAAGATGTCGAGGGCGACCAAGTGAACCTTGGCGTGGCCGTGCTTGCCAGTCTTGGAGGTAGACATATCGACGATCTTGCAAGGGCGGCCCTTGATGACGACGTGACCGTTCTTCCTCAGGGCAGAGCACTGCATGGGGTAGGTGGCAGACGCACCGGCGTCGGTGGACTCGAAGGTGTGCTCATGCTGCAGAAAGCCGACATTAGCCTGATGCGATAACCCTAGATGTAGTATAGTGACGACGAGACAGAGGGGAAATGCGGTCGAAGCGGTTGATGTTGGCGCTGGAGGATGTTCGAATATGTTTGTGTGCTGCGTCGAGCCGTGGTGCATCGAAGCAGCCGCGGGGCTCACCCAATGCGGGGTGGTGGTGGTTGGTGATTTTTCGCCCAGAGCGATGGTTGCGGCCAGGGCCACAGGGCATATGGAACTGGGAAACAACGATAGAGCGTTTGCGCATGTTACTTACCTGAGAGTCGTCGGCCATTTTGAAGGATTGACTTGAAGAAGATGTCTAAAAATCGAAAACGGAGATGTCGACGGATCAAGGGCGATACCCAGGCAAACTGCTTTTATTTTTCGAGGGGGGGAGGAGTTGTGTAAGGAAGAGAAGCGGGCTGAGGGGGGGAACGGAGGGGAAAAAGAGGGAAGGCAAGGCGGGAGTAGATAATTTTTTTTCCTGGTTTTATTATTGGGTTTTTTTTCCTCCCCCTTACCTTTAGGTCCAGACGTGGATGCGCGCCCCTCTCCGACCTCTCTCAGGCGCTCGGTGGGACGCCTGCCAGTGAAAAAAGGTGGAGTATGGGTACTAACGTCTTATTTTTCAGATTGAATCTCCTAGTCTACTGCCCCTCTCGGACGGCCTTCACGCGACCCTAGAGTTGAGGTACCCAAGGAAGGTAGGTAGGTACCTACCTCAGACTTAATGCCAGGCAATCCTCGAGGCTCGCCTTGCCCGGTACTTACCTAGCTTAGTACCTACGTAGGACACAATGCCACTCGGAAGGTAGTTACCTAGGCCCGTAGCGAGAGCCGCGACTACCTACCTAACCTAGGTACCTATACTACCTACCTACCCACCTAGGTAGGTACTCCGGTGGAATGGAATGCACATTTTCTGGCGCTCATGCCGCCTGACTTGGTAGGTACTACAGTGTAGTCAATCGCCCGATACCCATCGTGCTATCCAACCGTTGCAACCACAGGGCCGACGTTGGGAAAGGAAGGCTCCGAAGGGCGGGATTCGCACGGCCTGCAATTGGATTACCACCAAGCAGCTTTTCGATGTCTGATGATGGCAGCCGCATCGGACACTTCCTTCTTTGTGAATGAGCGCCAATTCCTCGGAAACAGGGTCAACACAAACCATGGTGAATACTAGGAGGTGTTCTTGCCTCGTGCGACCGGAAGCACGGCCGGAAGCACGGCCGAGATGTCGGGGGTTCTGCACGATAATTGCCTGTGTGCACCTTCCTGCGAAGTCCTAGTCTACCTACTATGTAGACTATGTAGCATGTTTTGTCAATCGTCGCAGCCCGGTGGTTATATGCCTGCTCAAAGATTCTGCCCCGCACGTATGCGCCCATTCAGATTGCCCCGACTGCTGCCCCGCACTTTCCATTCGGCGAAGCTACCTACCTAGGTGATCTCGACACCCGAACCCCTGCCGCGCCACACCTAGGCTACTCGTCCGGAGCACGTGTTTTCCGTGGCTGGGGAGCTCCTTGGTATGCCATCCAATCAGATCATATCACCTCCAAGGAACCCTGCCAGCCTCGTCGGCTCGTGTTCAACATCACAGGCCAGCGTATCCTGAAGAGCTCATCCTGAGTAAGACAGCTTTCGCGCATCGGTCCACATCCCTTCGATCACAGGCTGTCAATGCCATGGTGCTCGCTTCCAATACGCAGACCGCCTTGTAGCTCAGCACTATAAGCCCATCATGTGGCTTGATCGGCTCGCAGCTCAATCAAACCCGTCCCCGACGTCGTCCCAGCCCGGCAGCCGACCTTACTCTCCGCTACCTCGACGAGCTTCCAACAGTCCATATGTCACCTCGCAAAAATCAGGCGTGACGCCGAGAGGCTCGAGCCTTTCCCTGGTTTCTAACGACTCATCCGGCTCGCTTTTGGCCTTCCGCAGAGTCAATGGCTCCGGCCTGAAGCAGTCCCAAACAACCTATGATGGACCCGACTCTATTGAAATTCTTGGAGAAATATTGGGTACCGTATCACTTCAAAGCGCGAAAACGAACCAAAATACGGGGTTTGTCGGAGAGGAAGATCTCAATTTCGATTTTGATTTCGAAGGATTAAGCTTGAGAGAACTCGCAAGCTCTAACAGAACTGATCCGGAAGATGCGGATAGCTACCGTCGACAGACCACAGAAGAATGTATGTCTTTCGATGGTGGGTTTGGTTACATTCTGGTGTGCTAACACGTTACAGTCGAGACTAGCAAAGCTCAATTCGAGGACTTGCATCGGTCCATCGCAGCATGCGATGGTGTCCTTAGCTCAGTTGAAACCAACCTAACTAGCTTCCGCAACGACCTCGCAACCGTCTCCGCAGACATTGAAAGCCTACAGTCCCGCTCGACAGCATTGAATATTCGCCTAGAGAATCGAAGAGCAGTTGAAAAGGCGTTTGGGCCAGTTGTGGAGGAGTTGAGTGTGTCACCCCATGTGGTGTCCAAGATATCCGAAGGTCACATCGACGAGACATGGGTGAAGATGCTGGGTGAGGTGGACAAGCGAACAACTGCATACAAAAATAACACTGCCAGTCCATGGAAGAGTAAAGCATGGGCAGACCTTGGTCCTTTGTTGGAAAAGCTGACTATGAAGGCGATCGAGCGCATACGTGACTTCATAGTTGCCCAGATCAAAGCACTTCGATCTCCTCATATCAACGCCCAGATCATCCAACAGCAAAACTTCCTCAAGTTCAAAGAGCTCTTTTCGTTTCTGTATAAACACCATCCTACACTCGCCGAGGAGATCAGCCAAGCTTATATGAACACTATGAGGTGGTACTATGCCAATCAGTTTTCTCGGTACCAGAAAGCACTGGAGAAGCTCAGATTACACATACTCGACAGAAATGACGTCCTTGGACACGAAGAAACATCCCGGAGAGCTACAGTACTCTCCTCCACGAAGCCTGTCGGACCACCGCATGACGCTTTCAACTTGGGACGTCGAATCGACCTGCTCAAGACGAACAGCCAGTCAGCTATTTCTTCCTACCTGGCCGAAGAAGACCAAACCACGCATTACTTGGAGGTTCCGTTTAGAAACTTCAACTTGGCACTTATAGATAATGCCACAGCCGAGTACACTTTCCTGGCGGCCTACTTCTCGCCGCCCCTGTCTCTGAAGGCCGTGTCGCGGCAGTTTAACTACATCTTCGAGCCAACTTTCGCAATTGGCCAGACTCTGACGAAGGCCCTGGTCACCGAAACCTATGACGCACTGGGTCTACTTTTATGTATCCGCATAAACCAGCACTTGGCATTTGAGCTTCAGAGGCGCAAGATTCCTGCAGTGGACGGCTACATCAACATGACAACCATGCTTTTGTGGCCAAGGCTGCAGGTCGTCATGGACCATCACTGCGAGTCGGTGCGACAGCTAACCAACTCTCTGCCCACAAAAGCCAAGGCCGCGGACCAGAGCAAGCTTTCGGCGGCGCCTCATCTCGTGACGCAAAGGTTTGGCCAGATCCTCCAGGGTGTGCTGGCTCTCAGCGCCGAGGCAGGAGACGATGAGCCCGTCGTGACTAGCTTGCGGAGGTTGCGTTCAGAAGCAGAGGCTTTCCTTGCATGCTACAGCCAGTCTTTTGGCGACAAGAGGAAGCGTGAACGTTTCTTGTACAACAACTATTCACTGATTTCAACAATCATCAGCGACGTTGTTGGGAAGCTGGCGACGGAACATCAGGAACATTTCGAGACACTCAAGGCAGCATTTCAGGAGGGTGCTTGAACCACCGAGCAAACGGAGAAAACGATTTGCCCTTGCTTCTTTTTTCTTGGTCGCGTATGCGTGGCGTAGGGTGCCCTGATGAAAGAGAACATCATGAATGCAGTAGTTCTTTCTTCTCTACTAGCGGAAATCTATTCTACATGACGGTGCATTCCCATTGTCTGTCCTGTCTAGAAAGTATATGTCCAGTTCATGCTGGTCGCCCATCTGTTTAACATGGTTCCCAGCTGTACAACTGGACTGGGATTCCGGCGTAGATATATGGCCACCAGCCCAACAGCGAACGCCAAACCAGCTGCGGTAGCCCCTTTTCTGTACGCCCACAGTGTTTTCAGGATCTTCTGCCGGCGTTCCAGAGCGCGCAGTTCAGCCAACTGTTTTTGGAAGTACGCATGCCCCTCCTCCAACGTCTGTTTCGCACAGCCCTCAACAGAGCGCGCCGTCCTTAAGGAGCTGGCCTTAGAGATCCCTCTCCACGCGGGCAAGGCATCGGGAGGATACTTCTCGTACAGCACGGTCGCGCTAGCTATCAGTGCCTCGAGGTCCATTTTCTGGGGTACCTTTGAGAGTAAGAGATGCAGCATAGAAGGGTCGTCCTCGTCGTTCTCGAACAGCTCGTCTCGCCGATTCAAGACGATCTGAGCAAACATATACACGCTAAAGACCGGCTCGCGCGTGAGGAGTATGTCGAACAGGCGAGCGATATCACCGTAGGCCTGAATGTCGTGTGCATACATCGTGAGAGTGCCCGCCAGGGCGTAAAACGGCTCGGTCCCCGACAGGTGGCGCTTCAGCTTCGGGTCTGCCGCGTCGAGAATGTCAGGTATCAGTCGGAGCTGCGCGACAGTTGGTTCAAGGTTGGTGACCATGAAGTCGCGAATACGGAGGACCGACAGGCGCGATAAGAGACGGGTGCGCCATGGTGGTTCGAGGACGAGGAGGAAAACCTGACAGATGTCGTGGTAACCTTGGAAATAGCAAAGGTAGGGATATCGCCTGAGGACTTCGGTGATCAGTTCGAAAAGCTCGTTCTTGTTTTTCTCGAGTTCGGCATCGGACTGGTCTCCACAGCAAGGTCAGTTCAACTGTAGTGGCGCATGGTAACGGAAAAGAACCTACGGTTAGGGTAATAAATAAAAGCCCTGTTGACATCAAGCTGGACCTGTTCCTCGTCCCTGTGGCGCGGAAGGGTTTTCCAAGCTTTCTCGTCGACCATGCCCGTCGCGCTCGACTCTCCGAAGCCCTCGCTGTCCGTGAGGTCTAATACTATCGGCCCTAGTGTCCACGGCTCTTGGTTAGTCTCAAAGGACTCGCAGGTCAGGAGCCAGAAGTAACTGGCGCGCCAGCACTAACATGCTTTCTGTCGCAAGGGGTCCGTCAAGAAACCGCCAGGGGTTCCTGCCAGATCCTTGAGGGCTTCGATATCCCTCCACTTGCATGCGTCGAGGATTTGCTCCGTTTTGCGGCGAGAAAAGCCGTCCACGTCGTCGGGTTTGCCAGCAGCCTCCGGGTCGGGATGTTCAGGAGCCTGACGTTGCACGTCGCTTACCGAATTGGCCTCCATGGGTTCGTTGTCCCGACTTCAAACGATAATGGTCGCTTCCCCGCGCGAAGCAACGTTGACGCGCTTCAAAGTACCGGATACGCGAAATGCGCATCATGCAGCAAGCTCGAAGGGTGGTTATTAAGACACAAAGCCTCTCGATTCCGCTGCTGTTCAGATGGGATGAACGACCAAGCCTGATAGTTTCTGAGCAGCGACTGAGGACAAAAGATAGAACACCGTTCTCGAATTGGGTGAAATCACCCAGAGGGTAAACGTCAAGCTGCCTCAATGATGGAGTATCACATCACCTCCGCTGCGGATATGTGTCGCCCTACGCCCAGCTATTAATGGGTAATAACGTCGGATAGGTTGCATGGAGCGGAACGCACAGACCATCACTACTGTGACTGTGTACCGGAAGGTGCCCGGTACGAAGGTAGGAAAACTACTGCCGGTGCCCCGTCAGCTACGGATAAGTACCAGTGTACCACTTATTGACCAACTGCGTTATTTCGGAAGACCGACCGGTGTCAAAGTACGACTCCAGCCATAAAATTTAGCCATGGCTGCAAGCAATTTCGCCAGGCGGTCGGTATCTGACTTTTGAGCTCATCTTGCAAGACCTTGGTCGGTTCTTGGGAATGGTTGATACAAGGAGTAGTGCCTTGTCAAAACCCGACGGGTCACAAACGACGGATCTCTCCGGGAATGGAGGCAATGACTGAATTAGTCTGCCACCGTGCATCGATGATTCTGCAAAAATCGTCTTTGCTGAGCTGAGCAAGCTCTCCGCCGCATGCCTCCCGGCCCGAACACTAGCATGCTGGGACTGGTTCAAGACTACAGTGTGTAGAGACCCTCTTTCGCGTGTGTAGTGTACCATTAATGAAGCAGAGGATTAAGCATGCTGCCTGGGCCATGTTGACTCGTAGCTGTGTATTCGGCTCTGGGTGGAAGTAGGAACTATGGAGGGGGAAACGATAATGTTGAAATTCACTAGCTCAGACCTGAAAAGTTGTTGATCTCAGTAATAAGTATTCTGCACAGAGAAGGGTAGTTGGGTAGGTAGTTGGGTAGGCAAGTAGGGTAGGTAGCACATTTGGGCAGGCACACCCCCGCCAGAATGTCGTTCATATGTGTCGATTGATGGATGGGCCCATGCCCTACCGATGCTGGGGAAGGCAAGGTATATGGCCCCTCGTGCCTGTGAATCTTGAAACATTTCGAGGAGGGGGACCCGGAAAGCCAAGAACGTCGGCTGTCGACATCTCAGGCACCTCCCCCCCATCCTGTCCAGCTCGCTAGAGCAAGGGGTTTTCTACTTTTTTGTGTCTTTCGTATGTAACCGCCAGGTTCAGCTTTTTGTAGCAACAATCGCTGGGCCGCCTTTTGACTAGGTCCTCAAAAGAGGTCAGCAAGGGAGGGGGGGAAGCAGAAGAAGAAGAGCCTTGGCTAGGTAGCTACGTAGGTACTAAGGCAGGCACGTACTATGTAAGGTACTGAATACCTTGCCCGGCCAGGGAAGATACCCACACTGTAACTCGGGCGCCTATTCAACGTGTGACCCCACCAAACCACCTACACTACCTTACCTAGGTAGGTACCTAGGCGTATTATTACCTATCCATATTCTTAAACCAACCTCTGCTCCGCCGAGCTTTCCCATCCCATCTTCCGGCCTGACCTACCCATCTGGCGTCACTTCACCAGTCTCCCCAGCTCCTTTGACAAGCCCAGCCTCCTGTCAAGTCATCACCACAATCGGACTCTTTCTTTCTCATACAGCCGGTACACGCGCCCCACTTAGCTCTCAGGTTGCGCCCATTCCCTCGAGATTCTGGCGCGCTCATCGACTGTGCTCATCTCGCCCGACGCTATCCCGAGCCACCCTTCCTCTTGTCTTGGGCTTTAAGCCGTCCGACTATCTGTCGCCCCTGAATCATTCACGGCCATGACTTTCTAACATGATCACTTCAAAATGGCACTCCAGACGAACGTATTCAGAAATGGGGAGTGGGTGACACAAACTGTCGATCTCAAAACCGTCCTCAAGGGTTCAACCACCACCGCCGCGCCGACTGCCCCACCACTCCCAACCCCGCCTAACTGCGGTATACTGTCCAGGACCGTCATCGAAAGCCCTATCTCTCGCTGGGTACTACCTGCTCTCCTGAGGTCGGCTCACCATAATGATGTGGCATTTGTAGGCGTAAGTAATCTACCGTCATTGTGTCTACGTGCGATGCCAGTTTCCATCTCATCGGTCGCTAATTCTCCCAGGACCGTTATGTGAGCATCAGTGAGTTGCGGAAAGATGGGCAGCTTCAAGAAGTCCTTCGGAAGAACGACTTCGGTTGCCGCATTCGGAACGCTTGTGTAATTGGAAATAAGTACGAGCGTTTTCGCGTCGGTGCTGAGGAAGCCGGCGTCGACCATATCAAGAGCGAAGACGAGGATGAGGACACACACATGGCTGATTTGGCCTCCACTTATGGCAATGTGGGGACCCCTGGGCTTCTTCCGCCGCATTTGCTACTCCTTGTCCTTGAATCGGGCACTTTCGTCTTCCTCTTCATTAGGCGGGATGTGCATGGAAGGCTGGAATTCGTGGCGTCGCCTTTCCACAATCCGGCCAGGAGGCTAGGCCATCACTTGGGATTTCATGTGGCCGTAGACCCTCGGTCTCGCTACGTTGCCGTTGCTGACGCCCAGAACAAATTCGTCGTCTACGAGCTTGAATCCATGGAGGCCATGAGCGACCAGTATATGCGACAAAAGTCCATCACTCCGGTCAAAACACATCACCCCCGTGCTGTTCAGGGCACGATTTTTAAGATGGAATTCCTGTATCCTCGTCCCGAGGACCAGTACCATGTCATTCTACTCATTCTACTCGTCAAGGGTGACAAGTCAAAGATGGTCATTTATGAGTGGGAGCGCGGAGACGACCTCGGCCAGGTGTTTGCCGAGGAAAAGCGCGGTCACCGCATACGTCCAGAACACCGAATGCCGCTCTTGGTGGTTCCCTTGACGGTGAGAAGCTCGTTCCTAGTGGTATCTGAGCACGCCTTTGGCATTTGCAAGGACCCCCTGCAAGGCCCTCCCGACATTGAGAATGTCTATCCTTTCGATCCCAAAGACCACCCTACCACTCGCTATCACCATGGAGTCGGCGTACCCCTCTGGACAGCGTGGGACAGACCTGTTCGCAGACGCGGGTACTACGACACGAATGATCACATCTACCTAGCCCGGGAGGACGGAGTCATAGTCTACTTTGAGTTCAACCCGTCGGATGTTCTCGCTGCTTCCATGAACGTAGGGAACTGCGACTGCAACATTTCAAGCGCCTTCACCACAATGTACGACGCTTATTCTGATTTCGCCATCGTCGCGGGAGACTCGGGCCCTGGCATGGTCTTTCAGGTACGTATGCGCCGAGTGAAAAAGAAGATTGCACCTAACGCGCTATCACAGCTTAAACCGCGGCAGCGTATTGTTGAGCTTGGGCCGATTCCAAACTGGGCATGTGCCGTCGATTTCGCGACCACGGATGGACACAGCACGTGGAATCCCTTGATTGGGAACCGGAGCAAATCAGTCGTTCAATGGCGAGAACGGACATTAGATCACACGGCGGCTCCCGATAAAATACTATGCGCCTCTGGGCATGAACCACAGGGAAGCATAACTGAGTTACGCTATGGACTTCCTGCGAACGTTATTGCATATTTCGAAACACATCCAACGAAAAGAGCCTGGGTTTTCCGGACGAACGATAGTACCTGGCCGTTACAGATGCTGATGGCAAGTCCCGGTACGTCAGATGTCTTGCTGGTATCGGCAGACCTATCGCAGGCCGAGATGGCTGAGCCTTCCGCGACCCAATTCGACACGGCGTCTCGAACCCTAGCGGCATTTCAAGCTCCCGAAGGGACAATAACCCAGGTTTCTGAAACATGCATCACCGTCATTGACTCCGACTTGAGGTATGTCTACATCGAAATTGAGCATGTCCTCAAGACCTCAACTTGACTGACAAGCTGAACAAATTCACAGTGAAAAGTACTCATATACTGCGTTCCCAATCACAGGGGGGGTAGTCGAGCATGCTGCCGTAAGAGGCAACTTCGTATGCATATCGGTGTTCACAGATTCCCGTTTCGAGATCCATACGTTTCGCACGGATGACACCTCTGTCTCCCTCGCAAAGACTTACACGGTCGATGGTGAGGTCACGTGCCTGGGGTTATGTTGCGTCGACGGACAAGATTATATGGTCGCTGGTTTGTGGCGATGCGACAGCCCGTGTCTAGCCATCTATAAGGTTGCTAAATCAGAAGAGCCGCCCACATTCATCCGACTTGACACAGGTACGCAATTCATCAGTTCCAGGAACCGCTACTTGTGCTTACATACTTCACCAGACGAACATGGTACTGATGAGAGCCAAAATGATGCGATGAAAACATCTTCGACCGTCGAACTCATCACCACCGTTTCAGTGTTGAGTGAAACCGCCAAAAGCACAAGCTTGGCGTTGGGGTCTCGAAGCGGGCACCTAGTTACCGTACAATTGGACGGGATCGCGCCATTCAACAGGCTAATCTGCAGAGAGAGGCTAGGCACTGTTGGTGTCGAAGTTTTTCCTGTTGACGCACCTTTCTTGCCTGGAGCAATACTGGTCTGCTGCAACGACACTTTGCTTCTATTGCGGGGTTTTGCGGCCAAACGCCCTGGACAATTTGCTACAAGACATCGTATCTGGGTAACGGATCTGAAGGACCCTGCCACGGCGTCGATACCCGTGATCTCAGCGACAAGCATCCCGACCGATCAAAGCATTGGAAATCGCATGCCACTGCTGCTTCTCTCTGGCGAACGCATTTCATTCACAGAGCTATATTTGCAAGACGGGCCGGTACCTAGGCCACTGCCAGTGGTTGGGACGCCGGTCAAGTTGTTGTATTCCAAGATCCTGCGTTGCCTCGTTGTAGCTACCCTGGTCGGGGACCAGCCAAACATCATCTTCATGGATCCCGAGACCGGCGAAGACCTATCATACCCAGTCGACAAGAATGGCAATCCGGCAACATTCATTAGTGGCCTGGGAGGCCATGGCGATAGAATACTGACGGTATACGAGTGGCTATTTACCCAAGAGGGTATGACTTTCCACTATCTCATCATCGCAACAAAAGCTGGGCGTCTATTGCTGGTCACCCCAACGAAGGAGGACATTCGAGACTCCGAAGGCAATAGGCACAAGAGGATCAGGTTCGTGACACGCTACAAGATGAGAGAACCAGCCCCTATTAGTTCCATTGTCGGGGAAAACGAGGGCATCGTGTTCTGCGCCGGCAAAACGCTTCACTGGGACGTTCTTGACGCAACTGAGAAGAAATTAGTCCGAAGGAAGAGCTATGAACTAAACTCCCCGGCCGTCTCCCTGAGGATGGTGAACGGCAAAATTTGCGCGCTTACCTTGAGCGACTCCTTAGTGGTCGTTGATCACAAGGCGGACCACCAGAACGAGGAGATGAAGGTGATCCACGTCGATCAAAGGACACGGAAGTCAAACGACTTCTTCGATGTAGGGGACAGCACAGATGGGTCGCCAGCGTGGCCGGTAACTTTACTCTGCGGCATGAACCGCGATTTCTCAGCAGTCTGGACACCTTGGCAGCAGCGAGACAAGGAACTGGAACTTGTTGCCGATGGTGTGCTTCCCGCCAGTGTCAGAAAGCTCGGCCGTGGTCGTGTACGACCTGAATGGATAGCCACAGGCCACACTCCGAGATATGGCAGCATACCGAGCACGGTCGACGGAGCCGAGGTGCTTGGCCTCTGTCTGGACGGGACTGTACTTCACTTCAGCTTGCTGAGCATGCCGGCATGGCGTTTCCTTCGGCTGGTACAAAATTTGGCTTCGAGGAGCAGCCTGCTCTTCCCATACAGCTACGAGTTGTCGCTGCTCGACGACGAGGAGTTCGACGCAGAGGCGAAGGAGACGCCCAGATCGAAACATATCGACGGGGATCTACTGCAACGGTGCGTGGATCAACGAGCGTTGGAGTGGCTTATAGCTGAAGACAGCAATGTGGACCTGTTGCGAGAGTATTTGGATGATCTGGACGATGGGAGGTGGACATCATCTTTCCAAGACACCAACGACGTTACCATGTACTTTGACTTGGCGTATGATATCCTAGATTACTACCTAACGCCTGTTCTTTGAACAGGCGCTTGGCTTGCAGTAGAAAGTATGGGATGGTGGCGACTTAGTGGTCAACTATTGCGCTTAGGTTATCTCCAAGAAAGAAGAAAAAGAAACATTCAGCTAACAGTTAGCTAAGTGCTCTGTCCCTGCGCGCCACATGACAAGCATTCTCAAACCAGGTGGTTGAGGTGAGCCTATGTAGGTGGTGCAGACGACGCTGTGGGGGGACATTTGCCCTAAGGTCCTTCCTTCCTAGGTAGGCTCCAGGTACCTGCGAATGTACTCCGTACCTAAGTGTCTCGTAACGGGCACAATACAATTCGAAAAAAAATTTTAAAAAAAGAGAGAGAGAGAGAGTGAGTGAGAGAGAGGGGGGGGAGGGAGGCGGCCCGTCCACAAGTGCTACAAGCACACACGGTCGCCTAGGGGGCTTTTTTTAGGCACGTACATAGATAGGTATGGACTGGTTTCCCAGGAATCTAGACAAGGTACTTGGGGGTGCCGCTCTGTGCCCGAATTTTGCCCCGCAGTGAATTGGATTCGGTCGTTGTTTCTGCCACTCGTTTTCCTATATGTGTGTGAATGAATAACTTCAATCGTCGCCGTCGTCTTCCACTACGGTAAACAAGATCATTGTCCGTATTATGTCGGCTCGGACTCAATACAGCGGACACACTCGCATCTTGTTGTCAGGTTTTGTTGCCACCTAACCTCCCACAAAGTCGCCGAGGTGAAGGCCTTTTCTTCTCCGCAAACCACCTAAAATTCAACCCCACCCTTGCTTGCGTGGGAAATTCCATCGATTCTCTGCCGTCACTCGCACGAGGTTGCCCACAACTGACAACTTTTCCCCCGGCGCATTGGGCAGCACCTTCATTGTCACCAGCACACAGCAGCGAAATATCGATTCTCGCTAGTTGACAGCCGCAAAAATGCCTCCCAAGAAGAAGGGAAACAAGGCTCGCGCCAACGATGACTGGGAGAACGAGCTCGGCGAGAGCATCGCCCCCGCCAGCGCCACTCCGGATGCTGACGCCGAAAAGCCAGCCGACGATGAGGATGAGGGCGGCGTCGGCGGCCTGATGGCCACCATGCGCAAGAATAGGGAGAAAAGAAAGAAGAAGGGCATCGAAGATGTCGCCCCCGAGCCCGAGCCGCAGCCGGAACCACAGCCCAGCCTGACCGAGAAGGCTCCTCAAGAAGCGACCATGGACGATGAGTTTGCTCTGCCCGAGAAGAAGGGCAAGGGCGGCAAGGGAAAGCAAGCTGCTGCTCCCGCCGCCGCTAACGACGACGACGACGACACTGGCGGTCGCGTCCTGACAAAGGCTGAGAAGGAGAAGCTGAAGAAGGAGAGGGAGAAGCAGCGTAAGAAGGAGCAGGTAATCTCTTACTACCTTCTACTCCGGTATCTTATCGTCGTATGTTTTCTAATTAAGTTATGTACAGGCTGCGAAGAAGAAGGCCTCCGCACCCGCTCAAAAGGCCGCCGAACCCGCCAAGGCCGCTCCGGAGAAGGAGTCTCCTACCATCGCTGCCGCCACCGCTCCCGTGGATGAGAAAGCAGGCAAGAAGAAGAAGATTCCTGCTCACCTTGCCCTGATCCAGAAGCAACAGGAAGAATTGCGCCGCAGAAAAGAGGAGGAGAGCCGATTGGCCGAGGAGGAGAAGGCGAGGATTGCCGAAGAGGAACGCCGTCTGGAGGAAGAGGCAAAGAAAAGAGAGGAGGCCAAGGCCTTGAAGAAGCAGAAGGAGAAGGAGAAGATCGAGCAGCTTAAGAAAGAGGGCAAGTTCATGACGAAGGCCCAGAAAGAAGAGAAGGCGCGCAATGAGCGCAAGCTGCAGCAGATGCTTGCTGCCGGTATCAAGGTCGGTCCGGCCGATGATGGCGCCGAGAAAAAGAAGGTCGTGTATGAAAACAGGAAGAAGGGTGGGCGAAAGGCGCAAGAAAAGGTGAGAGCACGAACGCATTTCCACAGGCAATCAAACGCTAATACCCTACCCCAGATCGACGAGGAGAAGGCCCTCGCTGAGGCTGCTGAGCGCGCCAGGCAACAGGCCGAGAAGCTCGCCAGAGAGGCCGAAGAGAAGGCAGCGAAGGAGAAGGCCGAAGCTGAAGCAGCCGAGGCTAAGAAAAAGGCTGCCGACCTGAGCGACCTGGACGACGACTGGGAGGCAGCTGCCGCTGCTGACGAGGATGATGTTAAGGACAGCTGGGATGCCGACACCGATGACGAGAAAGAGAAAGAAGCTGCCAGCGCCACCGAGAAGCCTTCTCAGAAGGGCGGGAAGGACGAGGACGAGGACGAAGACGACGAGGACGACGAGGATTCCGAGTCCGAGTCCGATGATTCCGAGGATGAGAGAGAAACTGCCGCCCGCCAGGCCGAGCTTCAGCGCAAGAAGGAGGCCGCAGAACGGCGCGAGAAGGCCCACCAGGCTGCACTTGCTGCACGATCCAAGGACAACCTCCGATCTCCCATCTGCTGTATTCTTGGTCACGTCGATACCGGAAAGACCAAGCTTCTCGACAAGATTCGGCAGACCAACGTGCAGGAGGGTGAAGCCGGCGGTATCACCCAGCAGATCGGTGCAACTTACTTCCCTGTTGAAGCCATCAAGCAGAAGACAGCTGTTGTCAACCCCAATGGCGATTTCGAGTTCAAGGTTCCCGGTCTCCTGGTCATCGACACCCCTGGTCACGAGTCTTTCTCCAACCTGCGATCCCGTGGTTCTTCTCTCTGCAACATCGCCATTCTCGTTGTAGACATCATGCACGGTCTGGAGCAGCAGACTCTGGAATCTATGAGAATGCTCCGTGACAGAAAGACTCCCTTCGTCGTCGCCCTGAACAAGATTGATCGTCTTTACGGCTGGAAAAAGATCGACAACAACGGCTTCCAGGAGAGTTTGGCTCTGCAGCCCAAGAGCGTCCAGAACGAATTCAAGAATCGCCTGGAGCAGACCAAGCTTGCCTTCGCTGAGCAGGGCTTCAACGCCGAACTCTTCTATGAGAACAAGTCCATGGCCAAAAACGTGTCCCTCATTCCCACCTCCGCTCACACTGGTGAGGGCATTCCGGACATGCTCAAGCTCATTGTCCAGCTTACTCAAGAGCGCATGGTCGGATCTCTCATGTACCTCTCTGAGGTCCAAGCCACCGTTCTCGAAGTCAAGGCTATCGAAGGCTTCGGTATGACAATCGACGTCATCTTGTCCAACGGTATTTTGCGCGAAGGTGACAGAATAGTCTTGTGTGGTGTGGAGGGAGCTATCGTCACAAACATTCGTGCTCTGCTGACGCCGGCACCGCTCCGCGAACTGCGTCTCAAGTCAGCATACGTGCACAACAAGGAGGTCAAGGCTGCTTTGGGTGTCAAGATCAGCGCTCCTGGTCTCGAAGGTGCTATTGCCGGTTCTCGCTTGATGGTTGTGGGGCCTGATGACGACGAAGACGATCTCATCGACGAAGTCGAGTCCGACCTCGCCACCCTGTTCAGCAGAGTCGAGAGAACTGGCCGTGGTGTCAGTGTGCAGGCTTCTACCCTCGGTTCTCTCGAGGCCTTGCTCGACTTCCTCAAGGACTGCAAGATTCCCGTTGCCAACGTTGGTATCGGTCCCGTTTACAAGCGTGACGTGATGCAAGCTGGTATCATGCTGGAAAAGGCATCAGACTATGCAGTAATGCTCTGTTTCGATGTCAAGGTCGACAAGGAAGCGCAGGCTTACGCTGAGGAAGTCGGCGTCAAGATCTTCACCGCCGACATTATCTACCACCTCTTTGATGCTTTCACGAAGCACATGGCTGATCTGTTAGAGAAGAAGAAGGAGGAGTCCAAGATGTTGGCGGTCTTCCCTTGCGTTCTCAACACCGTCGCCGTCTTCAACAAGACCAACCCTATTGTTATCGGTGTCGATGTCACCGAGGGTCAACTGAAGATAAACACACCAATCGCGGCCGTTAAGACGAACGCTGTCACCGGCGTCAAGGAGGTCATCAACTTGGGCAGAGTGTAAGTCGTCGAATTGCGTGTTCCTATTTTGCGTCGTAGTAGTTGTCTAACCCAGCCCGGTTTAGTACCTCCATCGAGCGCGACCACAAGCAGGTTCCCGTCTGCAAGAAGGGACAGCCCTCAGTCGCCGTCAAGATTGAGATGGGCGGTCACCAGCCGACGTATGGCCGCCAGCTCGAGGAGTCAGACGCGCTATACAGTCTCATTTCCCGCGCCAGCATCGACACCCTCAAGGAGTTCTACCGCAAGGATGTCAGCAACGACGAGTGGCAGCTTATCATCAAGCTCAAGCCTCTTTTCGACATCCACTGAGTTGCTCGCAAACCTTTGGTTGGGTTCGACCCATGCATCCGGGCTCACTCTAAACGGTGAGGCTGACGGGACCGGGCAGGAGGACGGGCAGTATCGTAGACGGACAGAAAAGCAAAGGCTGTTTGTTTTGTGTATGAATATCATCCTCTCCTTCTGGGAATTCCGCTCCAAAAAAGTTTCTCTGTTAAATCCTGGCCGTGGCAAAGGCAGAATTTCCTTCTAGGGATAGAGCACATCTATTTGGAACATATGCTCGGCCGCCACGCTGCGCACTGGTTGGCAGGCCCATCTCGCATATGAGTATTCATAGCGGCCCAGTCTTCTGTCTCTTTTGTAAACCAGGTTGTTAGTGTTTTGCACTGAGGCCATTGCGACTCGAACTTGGAAACGAATGAATAGCCATGCTATATGACACGGGCCAAATCCCCTGCAGCATCCCCATGCCCGTTCTTGCTATGTTCATTCCATCTTTGGCATCGTGGCATTCAGTACACGGCAGGCATCGCGAACAGTCATGTCAGTAACGAGTATTCACATTGCGAGCCCGAATATGATCAAACTGTCAAGTCATTGCTCTCATTCCATGAAAACCCATCGAAGCTGCTCTAGCTTAATAACCCTATGCCAACCCGGAAGAAACCATAACTTGGGTCTATTCTATCACCTTTGTTGCTTCTTTTCGTTCCCGTTTGCGCTTTTTTGTGTCTCGTAATCAACAACCTGACAAGTCCACGGGATTCTATTTCGTGCCCTCAGCGCCGTCGACCTCGGGCTTTGCGCCGTCGACGTCCGTCATCTCCTCATCCTTGGAAGCCTGGGCCGCCTTCTCGGCCTCAGCAGCCTTACGGGCCTCCTCCTCAGCGGCGCGCTTGGCGGCCTTCTCAGCCTCTACCCTCTCCTGAACGATGCGGCGCTCCTCCTCGACTTTCTCGAAGTGGCGCTGAACAATGGGTCCAGCCATGGCACGGATCTCGTCGAGCTTGGCGACATAGACGGCCTTGGTGGTGTCGTCACCCTCGTCGTAGAGCCAGTCCTGGGTTGACTGGTTAGTGCTATCCTGCCAGAAAACTCGCTGCGTTGCACTTACCTCGCTCTTCTCAAGCTTCTCGCGGATCTTGGCCTTTTCCTCGTCGCTGGCAAACTCGGCGTACTGGTCGTCCAGCTTGTTGCGCAGGTCGTAGATGTAAGCTTCGAGCTCGTTCTTCTTCTCCTCGGTGTCGGCGACGAGCTTGTCCTCCATGACCATGGCGGCCTCCTTCTCGAAGAGACTGGTCCTCGCGGACTCAGACAGCGATGCTGTGCCACTGACAATGGGAAGGTCGCCCTTGCGAACCTGCTTCTTAACCTTGCGGGTTTTCTTAGGAGCATCCTCCTTGTTGTCAGTCTCCATGGCCTTAAGGGGTAAGAAGGTTAGCTCGGGAAGCTCCCTGACGTCTTGAATGGAAATGCGGGTAAAATGACGAGACTCCGATGAAGCATTGTGGCGGCGCCGCTTCATCGGTGATTCCTCGGCTCTTTGTGGTGTAATAGACGAAACGCTGGAATGAGACAATGAAAAACTCACATCGGCGTCCTTCTTCTCGCCATCCTCCTCCTTAATCTCCTCCTCGACCTCCTGGTCCTCGACGTAATAACCGCTCTCGACGTTGAGAACACCGTGGATGTTCACGCGAGCCTTGAGCTTGCAGATCATAAAATCATCCTTGCCGTCCGCCTTGACACCCTTAACAGAGAAACGACCAATCCAGGGGTTGATCTTGCCAGGGAGTTCTTGAGGGTTGGCGTAGCGAGCCTCGAGATCGAAAGGCTGCTTGCGGTAAAAAGTAAGAATCTTCGTAGACGGCAAAACGTTGCCCCGGTTGAAGACCGTCAGGCTCGTATCCTCGTCGGGAATATCAGGAGCCTTCTCCCAGCCAAACTCAATGGGGTAGCTCATGATGTCCTGAACGGTGAAGTCGCGAACTCTGAAGACAGGCGACAAGATAGCGCAGCTGAAAGCGGCGCCGCGAGCGACAGCTTCGTCCTGGTTGAGGGTGTAGGACAGAGGCTTGCCGAAGAAGGACTGAATTCTCTCCTTGAGGGCGGGAATGCGGCTTCCGCCACCAATAATCTCGATAACGTCGATGTCGTCCTTGCTGAGCTTGGCGTCGGCAAGGGCCTGCTCAAGGGGAATGTGGACGCGGTTCAGCAAGGGCTCAACCATGGCCTCGAACTCCTGGCGAGTGATCATGGCGGAGACGTCGATGTCGTTCATGATGGACTCGACGTTGACGGGGGCCTGCTGGTTGGCAGAAAGAATCTTCTTGCACTTCTCGGCGGCAGCGATGGTGCGGGCCATGGCGCGACCGTTAGAGTGAATGTCGATCTTGTACTTGCCCTTGAACTCCTTGCCCAAGTGGTCAACGAGGGCCTTGTCAAAGTCACGACCACCCAAGTGGCGGTCGAAGGCCGTGCCCTTGACAGCCAGCTCGCCCTTCTTGAACTCAACGACGGAGCAGGTGTAGTTGCTGTGGCCGATATCGACGAAGGCAACACGACGGGGCTGCTCCTCGGGGGCCGGGAGGTCGAGCTTGGTGATACCCCAACCCAGAGCAGCGGCAGTCGTATCGTTCATGAGGCGGAGAAGCTTCAGCCCGGCAATCTCGGCGGCGTCGATAAGAGCGCGGCGCTGGATGTCGGTGAACCAGGCGGGAACACTCATCACCAAGTCGGAGACAGGGAGCTTCAGCTCGTTGGCCGTCGTCTGCTTGATCTTGCTCAGGTACATGGCGATCAGTTGAGTGTTGGTGAACTGCTCCTTCTTGCCCAGGAACGAAACCTCAGCACCGACCTGGCCGTTGACGTCGACGAGGGGTGCCGTGACATATTGCTGCTCGATCTGGGTATCGGGGTCATTGAAGGTGCGGCCGGCAAGACGCTTGAGACAGCCAACAGTGTTCTTGAGGTTGGAGATCTCTTGCGTCTTGGCAGACTCGCCGAGGTATCGCGACTTGGGGCCGAAGCCAACGACGGACCTTTGAGAGACTGTTAGGCTGGTGTGGCGTGTGGGGGGAGGGTAATTTTTGAGAGAGTACGTACGGCGTGGCTCGGTTGGAGACCTCGTTGGTGATCTAGACAACGAGAGTATCAGTCATTGTTTCCCGAAAGTAAAACGCATATTGACTTTGTTGGGTTTGTCTTAATCCGCTGGCTTCGGCAGAGGGGGAGGAGGGGCAACGTTGGGTACGCACCACATCGACACCGCGATTCCTGGCGACGGCAATTACCGTCTTGAGGGTTCCGAAATCAACACCTAGAGGAGATAGCGCATCAGCGAAGGGTTCATGACATGAAATTCGCTCCCCGAGGACGCATAGATAAATTCGAACTTACCAACGACACTCATGTTGAACAATAGTTGTCAGGTCCTGCAGAGCTGTGTTAACAAGGGTCGGGCGTCGGACTTTTTGAAAGGTGAGGCGTAGCGGGGTGCGCTCACAATATCGCTGCTGCGGGAAAATAAGAAAGCAGTTGCGATACTGCGGGATCGAATCGAGTCGAGTGGAAAGTGATTATCCGGCTTGCTGAGGAATAATACGCAAGCGGTCGAATCGGGCAGGCGTCTCGTTGAGAATGGGTGAAAATAGACGGGAGACGGATGCAAAGATGAGTTTGTCGATATGCAAGAAAGCCTGAAGGTGGGATGTGTGGGAGCGGGAGAAAAAAGTTGCAGAGCGCAATACCCTTGCCAGAGTCAGACTGGGTCGAGTGAGGTAAGGCGAAGTGCCAGACCGGGGAGGGGACGTATTACCACTGTACCTATGAGTTGGATGATGTGTGTGCTGGGTACCTAAAGTGACGGGGCTGATAGCGTGTGGTGCTCAATAAATAGAGGTATCTCTCAGTGGGTGTGAGTGCTGGGGCTGCGGTGATAGATGGAGGTGATGGATGGGGGAAGAGCCTGAGTCTACAGTGCCCCCCCCACCAGAGTTTTCACCAGATGTCCGTCGCTAAATATTGGCTACGCCGAATGGGAAAGAAGATTCTCCTTCATTCTCTGTCGTTCCTCCCACCCATGTGCCAACGTCTCGCGCCACCAGCCCAGCCCTGCCCCTCCACCCCTCCTCCACCCCTCCGCCCCTCCGCCCCTCACTTGCCGCTCTCCAACTGGCGAAAAGACCGGTACGTAAGTTGGTACGGTGCAGGACGAGGCAAGCAACCTGCAAGAAGCAACCCAGTCAATGGGATGGAACCAAAGAATGTGTGGGCTGGCTCCAACGCGAAAGAAAGAGGCAGACGTCTATCCCACCAACTATTACTTTCTCAATCCTATGACAGCATGCACCCTACGACCAACCTCTCGAGTCTTCCAGGCCCTTTCTTGAAGAGGCGAGTTCCTGTCAGGGATCCTTGATCTGTCAACTGGCCCGGAGATTGAATTTCGGTTCAATAGCTCCGGGCCAGCGCCGGGGAAGAGGCAGGCTTGGGGAGCATGTCACATCTCCCATTCTTCCACAAATACTGTGTGATACGCGAGGCGAGACGAGAACTTCATAACGTTGCGCATCTTGCCTCTCGCTACCCGCTTTGACTTATCTAATCTAGTCTTGGCGGAACCACCATTTGGTAATGTAATCCTTTCGAGGCACCATTGTCACCGCAGTGCACGCACCCCCTGAGACTGTCCACTGTTGCCTCTAGTTGAGCTTTACCCAGCTTTTCACCTATCGCCGTTCGTATACTTGAGAACATGGCATGCGCGGCTTCTTGGCTCTCCTGGGACCTCTCCCTGCCTGGGCCAAACAACATGCACCTCATCTTCTTATTACTCACGGCCACTACTCTCCAAGACACCAGTTGGCACAAGTGTGCATCGTATTAGGTAACTGTTGCTAATATTCACCGGCCAACTCCAATCCAGATCCTCCTGCCCTGACAGCCTATTTGTTTTCCTGCCTATTTTTTCACACAAAAGTGCCAGTAAGTAGACACGATGGCGAGCCTACAAAAAAAAAGAAAAAGAAAAAGAAATGGCGATGGTAAGGGCAATGATGGTGTCCACGGATTTCTGTGCTACACTTCTTCTGGGAAGCCATGCCAACGCCCAAGTTATGCACGTGAACCAATTCTTCGCGTACATTCCGACAACGTCTCCTCTTGCCAGCTTATTGCCCACCCTTGGGTGAATGGTCCCGACTATTCTTGCCGCTATTGGAACTCTCGGCTTCGGACTGGACGTCCTCGAGTGGGACGGTACGCACGAGACTGGCACGGGCTAATGGGCTCCGGCCGCTTCGTGCTGAATGCGATGCGGCAAGCCCCTGGCGGCCCTCTCCGGACTTCGGCCGGTTATGATTGTCGACATTACCGAGCCTGACGTTGTCCGTGTACTGGCCTCCGTCCAACGGGTCTGGGCTGTCGTGGAATCCAGCCCTCTTCATTTCAGCGTCTGAGTACTCGTACACCTGGCCGGTCTGCTGTCCTCCAAAACGCTTAGAATTGGACAGGAACTGGTTAAACTGGCTCTGCTGTGCAAGCTCGTATTTCTTGCGGTCCTCTTCTCCCATAATGCTCTCGACCCGACGGGGAACATAGACCGAGTTGCCAGCCGTCTGAGCAGAAACCATGCTATCGAAGGAGTCGCGCGACTGCAGTGCCCAGGCTGGACCGAAGCCACTTGGACCAGAGCGATTGACAGTAACCTGTGAGTCGTCTGCGTGTGCGTACCATCCGCCTGATGTCTTTTCCCTGGCTGCGAAACGCCCCTCGAGATTGGAGGGCGGCTGGACGACGCTGTGCTTGCGGCCCATTGGGCCTGCGATCTTGCCGCCGGCGATACTCTCTTTGCGGGCCTGGGTGGCAGGAATGAACGACTCGGGTACGATGTTGAGCTCATCTCCGGCTTCTTTGGCTTGCTCAATAGCTTCCTGGGGAGTGGTGTCAACATCAGCGGTTGCGGCGTCAGCTCTTGGTCCACCCCAAGTCCGCTGACCGGCTGTAAAGATGCCGTAGACCATGTAAAACCAGTTGAAGAAGGGGTTGAGAATGAACATGATGGGGTACAGCCAGATCTTGAACCGCCTCAACTTGGCGCCGAAGTACAGCATCATTAGCCAGTTCAACCCGAGAGAGATGGCAATGAATCCGACCGGCAAGTTCTCAACCTTCTTCGACGTAGTGATGATGGCCAAAACCATGATGAAGAACAACAGAGCGGTCGTGCGAATGGTGTTTTGCATAAAACGAACCAGAACCAGAATAGGGTAGCGCCTCCAGAGGCGCCAATCAGTGAGCATGCAAACCTCGTTGGTAATAAAGCCCAGGAACCAACGACGACGCTGCTTGATGAGGGACTTGTAGGTCTGGACAGCCTCGGTCTTGCAGAAGGCGGATGTACACATCTGGATTTGATACCGTTTCTTGGCACCGATCATGAATAGATGGGTAAGCCAACGATCTTCGCCCAGATGGCACTTAGCAAAGTCGAAAAGATCCTCGCATTGCTCCGCTTTGTCGGCGAAATAGTACTTGGCCATGCGGCGGAAAGCCGAGAATCGAAGCATTGTCAAGGCCCCAGGAAGGCAGGTGACAGCACCACATCCCGATTCAACCGTTCGCTCAAACAATTGTCCGTGAATGTACTCCATGTCCTGAAGGAGCGTGATCAAGCTGTGTTTCTTTGTCGTGGACGTGATAACACCGGTCATGGCTAGCATGTCGCGACTGTTGCCGGGGCTCAACTCCATGTCGAAGACGAAGTTCTGCAGACAGGTGGGATCGAGAATGCAGTCCGAATCGATGAAGAGGATGAACAGGTTGTCATTCCTCTTGAGGTAGGTCTCATAAACCTTGTCGATGAGTTTGAAGGTGGCCTTCTGGCAGTGACGCTTTCCTCCGTGTGGGAAACGGGAAACAGTGATGCGGGCGGACTTGTAAGAAACGTCGATACTCTTGGGATAGGTCTCGAGGGTTAGGGGAACACCCAACTTCTCGATCGTGTTCAAGTACAATTCGTCCTCCTGGTCGCCGTCAAACGAGAGAAAGACGTGGATGCATGACGGCGGGTAATCGCAGTCGACAACAGAGTTGATGGCGACGAAAAGCACATCAGGGTCCTCCTTGTAGACTGGCATGACAATGACGACTTTGGGTGCAGATACTTCGTCGAGGACTTGTTTGATCCTCTTCGTTCGGCCAAGCTGGTTTGTAACCAGCTGATAGACACAGAACAGCCACGGGATGGTCAGAAGGCCTGCGAAACTCCAAAAGGCGAACCATTGCAGTCCAATAACCATTTGTTCCGGCCAAAGCTGGACGACGACGCTGGGCAACGGCAGGGTGACAATCATGATTGGGAGGAAGATTGCTCTGCAACCATGTCAGCGAAACAATGTCGGCCACGAAACCCCGCGAGACGATGGTGTGCATACCTGAAGCATGTGAACAAGATTGCTAGGACGACTGCAAGTACCCTGATCGTCCAGTGTTCGGCCTTGATGAAGACCTTCCACAGGCAGTATACGAACGCGGCAATCCACAGAAACCATTCTAGAATGGCTGCCAGCATCACCAGCCCGACAATCGACGTGTAGACGATCTATGCTCGACTGTCAGCGACCAGATGTTCGAGGGCCATATCCACCCCGTCAACTCACGTCTTTGGGCGCCCACGTGAACTCCTCGTGATACGCCATTGTGGGGGAAGTGGCGCCTTGCCCTCCGTATGAAAGTGATGAAAATAGAGAAACTTCGAGAGACCAAGTGGCAAACCGTCGAGGACAGAATGCCTAGTAGAGTATTTCTCCTCAGCTGTCCCGGAAAATCTAGATCGCGGTGAAGGAAACGGGATCCCGCAGATTCGACGTGGTGAATTCGGATGGCTGCACACGCCTTCTCAGCGCGTGCTATCTTTAACCCTCACTCCGAAGGATCGGTGTAACTGGGAAAACCGGGCTGAAAATGATGCCACTGTTGCTCAAGACACAGCACACACCCGCACACAGCCAAAAGATTTCGAAGCAAGGCACCCGCGTGGTTTCGTTTCGTGCTCAGAGGTTGTGTACTGCCAGCACTTCTGGTAGACGAATGCTGTCTCTCCACTGGTTCCAATCGTTGTGGGAACCGTTGCCTTTTTCTCAATGGGATGTCAGCCTTCTATCGCTCACCAGACAAGTGCCCAATTTGCCTTCCAAAGCCAACCGTTTCCTTTCTCACCTTGGATGTTGTTTTGCCCAAGGGCAACACCAGATCGGTCGCGACTACTTGATGAGGCTTGATGAGGTCAACGAGTGCATCATCGATGGAGATCAGCAGTCCAAGACAAAGAAGAAGTAACGGGAGAAGATTGGTCAAGAAAGAGACGCTGGAGTAGGAATCCAGGCGACGAGGAGGGTTGTGAGGCTTGTGCTCTCTTTAAGAAGTAATAGAAAGGCCTGGGACTGACGTGGAAATCGACGGAAAAGGAAAGGGTACCAAGGATGGAGGAGGCGCTGACGGGTTCGATACTGGGCTTCTGGGAACGTGCCCCGGTTTGGATCGATCCGGCACAGACCGAAACCCGTCCAAGAGGTCTATCACTTGCAAGGTGTAGTGCAAGTAAGGAAGGAATCAGGCCAGTAGCAAACGAGAGAGCTGGTGGGCAAGCAAGGTATCCGTAGATGTTCAGGGATTGTTGGCATGCGCGGGTAAGCTGGGTTGCTAACGGACGGACTGACGATTTGGGTGAATGTAAGGGCGCCGACGTCGAATTAGAGGGCGTCTTAGTGGGGAACAGGTACAGACGACCGACCGAATTCGCAAGGGCCCTGATTTCAGACCGGCTTCTTGCTGTCGATTATGTTCTGTTTTCCGATGTTGCAGCTGGCTGCTTCAAGGAGCAGGGACTCAGGCGACCCCCGACTCCCGGACGTGTCGCCTGGTGCATCTTCATCTTGTCGGACGCCTCCGGGGGCATCGGGCAGCCATTTTAGTGTGCAAGGACTATGGCGCCGAAGCGGCCATCTTGACGATAGACTCGTCTAGGAATTCTGTAGCGTAGCAGTCACTTTATTTGGGTGACAGGATGGGAAGAAGTGCTGCTGCATGTTCCTTGGCCATGTCTAAGTCGCAAGCGAGTTGCCCCGCGGTGATCCACGTCTTCTTCGCCTTGCAGTTACACTCTAGTATTACAGCCCGCCCTTCACGAAGCCGGGTTGTGGGGCATCAAGGAGTATGTAAGTCGCTGCATTCCAACCTAGGTACATAGATAGGGACGTAGGTAATAGTTGGGTAGGTATTCAACTAGGTACTCTCGGCTCGCCCGCCACCGTTGTCTTGTCGTTGCGCCGCAATCGTTGAAGGAACCACCTGGGTACACTACGAAACATCTGACGGGTACGGTACCGGGACGGGACTGAGCAGAACATCACATATTGATATCATTTAGCCGCCTGTGGAATGTAGTGTGCAGCCCAGGACACTGGATGAAGTGCCGTGGGTCGTTTGGCCTGCATCTGCCACACCCACGCAACCACGATGCCACGACGACCCACCATGTTTTAAGGTCCAGGCGACGCGTCGTGGCGAGAGCACAGGGCGTACCTATGTACACTAGCGTGACATCCGCCCCAGGTCGCCCAGACAAATATCCGAGCGTGCCTCCACGCAAAGAGGAACATCGAGCTGGCAAGTTGCGCACCTAGCTGTTGCTGGTTGCCTCCGGTGAAGGTTTCTAAGCACCGGGCTATAACAGACAGCCAGTTAGCGGCGGACCTTCAGGGATCAGACGAGCCGCGGGGGCGGATCGACAGACCTAGCGCGCGACTGGGGTTGTGCTTATGGATGTGGGGCCGCCAGGTACTGTCCCTACCTAGATACGTAGGTAGATACACTGCCTCCCACCATGCTGTCCGTACAGGCATTGTAGTACTACATAGAAAGCATCCCAAAGGCCAGGGAGAACATCGCCAATGTGTGTGGTAGTAATGGTAAATAGGTAGTTGAGTTTGGAAAAATTGATTTTCGTTATGGCTTAGCACTCGACGTAGGAGACACTTATGCTACCCACATTGCTCAGCAAGCGAGGGTATACGGACACGCTGACTTCGGAGCCTGCCTGCAATGGTACGCGACCTCAGATACGCTAGGACGGTTTGGATCTCGTGCAGGTGGCGATCCCAGTGGCGTGGGGAATCTTGCCCCAGAACGTCCTCCAGGCACGGGCACATGGGTAATATATTCGCGAATCCCCAATGCCCGGGGGACTGAGGATTCCATTTCCCGAAGCCGCGAATGTATGACGGGGGAAAGAGCCACCCTCAGGATGCCCAGACCGGCGGGCGTGCCGAGGAGGGTGAGGAGGAAAGGGCCAGCCGACAAAAATTACCCGAACCCAGATTACACGTCACGACTGCTCGCTGGACGGTTCCGATGCAACAGGGACATTTACAAACACAACAGCGCATCCGACTTTTCGTATTGCACATCCGGTGCCTCTTGGCGAGGTCCGGCCTTTTCAGATCGTCGCTTCCACCACTACCCACCCACCCCTTCCTAGAGTTTGACCCGATGTCGCCATGGTAATTGGCAATTGGCACCTCGCGGCCCGTGGAGATAACTACGGCGCCTTGCAGCATTGCTCTCATCCCAAGACGTCCGTGGACGTCCGAGTAACATCAGGACCAGCCGCGAGTTGGGATATTTCGGGATCCCCTGGGACAACGGCGGAGACGCTATGTATCATGCCGCCACTCCGCAGCTCACTTCGAGCCGTTGACTCTCCGTCGAACAGCGACATCCCGTCATCTTGCTTTTGTGGCATTAAGGATCGCCAACTTCTTTTCAATAGTCACTAGACAGCTCGGGAGGGGGTCGAATTTTCAGGCTTCTATTGGGGTATTCTTCTCGGAAATCAAGTTGCCACGGTCCCAGAAAGCCCATCCGCTCGCATCCGCTCGCGGTAGCCACAGGACGGCCACCTCGCCGTAATTTGACATGGGACGAATGGGCAAACACGCCAGCCGAACGCGGTTGCCCAGCCGTGTCAGTCTGTCTCCATCGCCGATGAGCTCCGGCCTACGCCGAGCTCACACTCCTGCCTGTTCGTTCGTCTGTTGTCGTCGCCAAGACCCGTGACGTACTTTGTACCTGCATGAACCTCACAGCACTCTTTTACCCTTCTTGCCTTAGGTCCTCTGCCACTATGACTAATGTGCGTGCTAGGTAGGCATGCACTGCACTCAGCCGCGCGAATCGTCCCGTCCGTCGCTGGGAACCTGACGCTTCGGGTACCTGTTCGCTAGCTGCACTGCAGCTGCATCAGATACGTGCCCAGCAACCATCCGTTGTCGGGAAATCGTACGGAGGGTGCCTTACTCTCTACCAAAAGACAAAAGAGCGTTCTTGAGGCACGACTAATGTCCAGTGTCCACCGCTGGTTGCAGTCGACCAGAAGTCGACGACTCCCCTCCCGCGCGACGAAACGGCGATGGCACCTTCGCAACACCGTTCAACTGAAACATGAACACTGCGTATCTCCTCACGTTTGTGGCCAATGCCTGCCAAGACGTACCATCGCATCATATCCGATCTAACAGCATCCGCACTCCATGGTGTAATACTTGCTTGCCCGCTCTGCTTACCAGTGCTTACCTAGCGTGCCAGCCAGCTATAACGCGCAAGCCACACCCGCAACCGGCATGCCTCCTACGCCTCGAAAATGACTGCCTGTCCAAATCGTTCCCGTCACACTAGCAAGCAACAACACGAGGCCCGATCGAATCGACCCATTTCATATGACGCACGGTTGACAGTACCGAGGTGGTGGAAAGCCCATAACATAACATCAAGGACATCACTTGCGATTGCGATGGACTGCACAACCCCTTTTGAAAGTTGGTTGAATATGTCTTTTGCAGTCCCAAGAGCCCAACGGACGAAAGCCCGGCTAGTCGGATTGAATGGGATGAAGGGAAGCCCATTGCTGTGGCACGCTATATGCTTGATATGACGTTGAAGACGTATTCCTCTTCTATCAACCTGACAGCTTGTCGAGCCTTATGCCCTCCGCATCTATGAATGCTCTGTTTTGGACGAAGTCCGTCCTGAGCAGAGCCATGGCACTACGATGCAGCTTCTTAGCTCATATAGACCTTGGCCTTTCAACCGCTGCTCTGAGTCCATTATAACAAGCACACCGAGAACCCCAGTCGACCCTAGCTGACGGCTCGGATCATGGCCCTGCAGCGGTTTCTTGGAAAAGCTCCGCAAGGTGCTGCTGCCCCATAGCTTGATGCACACTGGACACTGTGTGCGCAACTTGGCGAGCATTGTCGGCTGCTCTCCGGCTCAGACGCCCCGGCGACGGCGGTTTTGGGCGAATCGGTTGACGCCGTATCGATTCCTGCGGTAAAAGCTTTCCTCGGAACCTGGTTCCAAGCGCACGCAGTATTATTCATGTCCTACAATTAAAGTGAGAGCGTGTCCCGTTAGCGAATCGTTTCTGGCCGCGGCGAATTCGGCGAGGCCGCCTCTTTCGAGCTCCCCAACTGGACCACTGGCCCTCGGCTGGCTTGTTAACCTTGTCGACAATGCCATTATGATGCTTTGAGAAAGCTTTCATAGCCATTCATCTCCGCCTTTGTCTGCCTTTGCCGGCGGACTGGGGGCCTGTGTTTGGGCGAAATCGTTTCCTCGCCGGGTCGAAGATGCGTACCAATCAACGTCACTTAGCTGAAGCTTGCGGACACGTTGCCCGCCACGGTCTTTGCCGCGATCCGCTCGGTTGTGGTGATAAGAAGTCGGCTTGTCGTGGCCTGTTCCGTCGTTGTGAATATTTGGGTTTGAATGCAGTATTGGCAAGCTAGCATTACCATCTTGATCTTCGTTCTCCCGAAGATCATAGTTCAACACAAGATTTTTGATGCGTTGCTGTTCCTCTCTTTCAGCCTGTTGCTGGTTCTTCATTGCGACAGCGAACGTTGAGTCCGATGGCAATTCCACAGTCCGTGTCTAATGCCTTGTGAGCACATTCAACACAAGGTGGCTAGGGTTGCACATACCTGTTGGCGGTTGCCCTTCTTCGTCAGTAGTGAGAATGCCATCTTGTTGTTTGGACCGGTGGGTGCGGCTTCTCCAGGCTCGAGTCCTGCACTTGTTTCTTTGTTCTTGCCCCGCACCGGAAGGGGAACGTCGAAGAGCGGCTTGCGTTCGAATTTGCGCGACTCTAGACTCTCGGCCATCATCTTAGCATACTCACGGTCAAATTCGGCCTCGGCTTCTGGGTCAATCTGTTCTTGTTGGCGAGTGACGACGATGGCTTCGTCTTCACTTTCAGAGTCACCATGAGATAGGTCGATTTCTTGATCCTATTCATACATACGTGAGTCAACATCCGCCATAGAAAGAGACTGGTTTGTATTACCTCAACACCTTCATCAGAGTCAGACTCTTCCTCGTCAGCCTCCGGTTCAGGCAGGTCTGCGTCACCGTCCTCATCGTCGGATGAAGAACCGATCGAAGCGTCGTCGGCTTCCACGGCCTTGTCGGCCCCAGAGACCTTCTGATCTTGCGCTATGGCAAGCTGGAATGCCTTTGAAGCCTCCTCGAGGTTAGATGCAAGCTTCCATTGAGGCCGAGTGAGAGCAAAGGTGTCTTGGACAATGAATTCTATGTCCATCGGCAAGGGTTGCTTGGTGAAGATGTAGTACTACGATGAGTTAGTCACTGGTCATGTGAGGCGTCATCCAAGACGTACCTGGAAGAAAGAGAGGAAATAGTCCAGTTTCTTGCCCGCAGCGCCCTTCGCGAAGTACATGCCGCAAGTTTCAAGAATGGTAGCAATCAACCGAATGCGGAAGAAGTCATCGGGTAAGTCGAAGGGATTCAGCCGACCCAGCACTGGGGGGCCACCGTGACCAAATGTCATGATCTTGTACATGGTTTCGAAAATAACGGGATGCTCGACCATCCTGTAGTTGTATAGCTCACCAATGTACTTCACTTCGGATATGCGCCGCTGGTAAAACTTGAAGTCGTTTTGTTCCAAGCCAAAAGAGATGGATTCCATCACGTTGTCGATGACCTTCACCACAAAGGCTGGATGGTATCGGTAGAGCGCACTGAGAAGGATGGCGAGCAGGTGAATGTTCCCATACTTGACCTTGCCTGGCTTGGAGAACACCTTTTCGAGTATACGGACAACCTAGACGGGTATAAGTATGTGGAATAGACAAATACGGCCAACATTAACTTACCTCGGCCTCTTCCCAATGGAGCCTGCGAATCTGCTTTAAGATCTTACTGTAATTACGCTTAGTCATATCCATGTAGATCAGCTTGCGAATGAACAGTTCCATGGGAGTTCGCTCCTTTTGCTGGATTGCTGGTCTGTCAGGGGGGTCTACGTAGTAGACAGCGTTCTCAACCAACATGCGTTCAGCTTGCCCGATGTGTTGTACGGATTTCTTGCGCTGCAGCGTCTCGAGGAAGGTCGCCATGCGCGGCGAGGTCTCCGGGTTTCGCAAGAGGTAGCGCCCGCAGTTCTCGAGCAAATTGCATATGATCTCGATGTTCATTCTCGAAAAATCGTCGAGGCTAACTTTGAGGCAGTGAAACACAACATGCTCTGGAACAATGCCAAACTTAGTCAGTTCGGCAAGGTACCGAATGTTGCTCAGGCGGACCTGGCCGAGGAAGTCCTTGTCTTTCCGTCTCTGCAGGCTGCGGAATTCGGCGTCAAGATAGTCAACCAGGCCCTTGGGAATATCAGGCATGTATCTGCCAAGAGTCGCGGCTAGTCTGGCCCAGGAAGGCAGAAGATCGCCGCGGCCTTTGGGGACTTCTGTCAAGGCTTTAATCAGCCTGTTCCTCGAGGCCTTGGAGTTCAAATAGCAAAAGTCGATAGCCGCCTGGTCGATGACGTCTTTGTTCGTGAGATCCGGTAGACGAGCAAGTACCGCGTCCACCTGCGCACCGATCGTTTTGTTGGCGATGGCAGTTGACTGGTCATCTGCTGCATCCGGGAGTCTCGGCGTATCAGACATCTCAGCTGGGTCAATCTTCTTGCCCACTTGCTCCTCGTTGTCGATTTTCTTCTTCTTTCCATCATCAAGAAGAATGCTCGGAACTTTGCCCTTCAGATCAACGAGATTTTCGTAGAAACGACGCTCATCCTCGTCTTCCCAGATGCCAGCGCCATCGCCCAGGCCTCGTAGGTACTCTCCAGCCTTGACCAACCCAATCGATCCGTTGGAAGCTGCCAGTGAATCGTCGTTGTCTTTGAGGTCGGGCATGTCAGCGCCGATCGCATCTGCTATGGCTTGGGCGTTGGAGATAAGCCTCTCCTGAGCCTTGACCTGCTTCTCAAAGTTTGCCTGGCGATCCTCGAAGACTTCGCCGGACTTCACGTAAGCCTCGGCGTTGCGCCGCGCTTGCGAGTGAATCGACTTTTGGTCGCGGACGACGTGGGTTTTGACATCTTCAAAGTACCTCTTGAGAATCGTCTTGAACTTTTCCTGGAGTTCCGGGGCCGTGAAAGGCTGGTCGTCGATGTCAACAGAGTCGTCAGCGACACCCTCTCCATTCGCAGAGCCGTTTACGATCTTGGTTGCGCCGTCCTCCTCGACCGTCTTGCGACCTTCTCCGGCGGCAGACTTCACGCCTAGTATATCCCAGCTAAATGCCTTGACGAAAATAACGAGTAAAGGCAGGTTGGCATGCTCTCTGTCGTGACCAAGAAGGTCCTTCAGTACCTCGAGGGGAAACGGTTCCGCGGCTCCACCCTTACTGGAGTGAGTCTTGAGCTTCAGCTCGGGGACCTTGCCAGTGGCGCCCTTCGTGGCATCATCCGGTCGGCTAACGTCGTCGAGGGTTCTCAGGACATCGACAAGCCACAGTTCGGTGACGACGCGCAAGAGAACTCTCTGACGCGTTAAGCGCTCTTTCTCTTCCTTCTCACGCACTTCCGGGGCTAGTGACTTGAGCAGGCTCTTGTCCGGTGTCGCCATACCCTTGCCGAGCAGCCATCCCAGATATTCGGTAAACTCTTCGGGGCCAAAGCGCTGATGCAACGCGCTGACGATCTCAACGCCGGCCTCGATCTCGCCGGGGGACTTGAGTCTACATAGACCCTCATAGCAGGCTGAGATAATCTCGGAGAGGTACTTGTGTAGGCTGAGAGTTCGGATCTCCTGGAGGAAGGTGTTGAGGGTCGCAGCGGAGATGGCGGTTCGAAGGCGCTTGATGAAGGCGGTGTTCTTCTTCAAAGATGAATCGAGCGATTTCCCGACGGCGAACAGATCTGTCAGGAGGGGCAGTCAGCAGGAGGCGATCATTCGGTATGGTGGGGTATGGGCATCACGAAGAGACCTTTATCGCCATCCCAGGCGCGGGTGTTTAAGAAACGCAATTCGCCTTGGATGATGATGTCAGTGAGGTTCAAAGAGGGGATGCCAGTGGTAAAAAGGCTGGCAGAGAACTAACGCTTCCTGGCACGATCCATGGCGGATCGTGAGATTCTTGCGGATTGTGTGGAGTGAGCAGGTGCGGGTAGGGGCTACATAAGGCTCGACCGCACTGATGATGTCGGGAACTGGTGCTATGGGATCGAGTGGGGGAAACGAATGTGACTCTGCGCGTCAACATGGGCCGGCATCGGTGATATCGTTTGCTGCTGCAGGCCTTGCCTGGGAGGGCGCGCAGTCGATGCGAGGCGAATCGAGGCAAACCTGGTGCTGAGCTGCCGTGCCGTGTCGTGGCGTGTGGTTTGGCGATGCAGAGAAGTCTTGGAGTGAAGGAGCCGTTGACAATTGCTGGGCAAGAAACTCGGCTGGCGAATTTGGAGTTCCAGTGGATGTACGCTCCACGACCTAGGTTAGGTGCCATGGTACATATCAGGTACTTGGCTGGGACGCACATAACTAACTAAAGAGGCGTCGTGCCAAGTTGCTAACAAGAGTACTTCTTTCTACTAAGTAAATCCTCACAAAAAAAGGCTTCTTAGTTAATAGCAAACTCAGAGAGTCTGTTTTTTTTTTTTCTTTTTCTCTTGCGAGACAAAGCACCTATCAATGTCCAAGGTTTTTACCACCTACCCAGATACCTGTATCTACGGATACCTTGGTTGGTCTCTATACGTAGGTACGCCAATACCACCTCCCTAGGCGGCTGGGTATTGCCCACAAAGTCAGTGGGTACGGGCCTTACGTAAGGTAGGTATATTGGGTGCACCGTGCGTAGGTAGGCCTGTCGCGCGGCCGGATTTACGTTGAAGCGATTTTGACGAGGTAGGTACCTAGGTCCCAGGGCGACCCAGCCAACTAGCAGCGAATGTGAGAATGGTGATTTTCCGAGAACCAAGGAAATAGTGTCTAGGAGTGCAAAACACACATTGTACACAAGGAGTCATGAAACCAGACTTTTTCCCATGTGCCCCTTTCCCCCACGCAAGTCCAGTCCATCCAGACTCCGTCATCCAGGCGTGGCGTTGTCTGACGGCAATGTTCCACTGGTTCTAAAAGCTCAAGTGCTCCATCACGTGTTGTTCCTCAATCTCATCATCACCATCAATTACCTGCCACAGTATGGCGTCGCGTCGCCTATGACTAGATACCAGACGATGCAAGGAGCAAAATCTGCAGCCCCCAACGGCGGCCCGGTTCCCTCGTGTTGTTTGGAACTTGCATCTCCGGCGACCTGCGAGATCCATCAACCTTTATTGCCGGCATTGAGGGAGCAGGATCACGCAACGGCCAGTGTCATTTCAGGTAACAGCGCTGGTTGCCACCCGCGCACAAGACAAGGCTTGTCACAAGCCACCGCAGGATGGCAGCTGATAATTCCACGTTCCGGTGCGCATCTCCCCACGCCGTGCGCTGCGACACGGCGTGCCGTGCAGGAGCAGAGCTGTGCACCTGAAGGTCCTGCTTGTGTGTAAGTGGCGAAGGTTTGAAATGATTAGATGGCTTCCGGCCACGATCCATATGGCAGGCGGGCGGATGGATAGGAGGGCATTTGCGGATACATATCACGCCTGCTGACCATTGCACATCGAGCCAGTGGTAGAGAGCAGAGAATCGGCCATGAACCCCCATACCTTGGCATCGCCCAACGGGCGTTTCCATGTCGTTGACGGATTCAAGGTCAGGTAATAGTGTAGCAGCAGAACGCAAGGACAGGACAAGTCGGAGGCAGTGGGTTAGTGCCTTCCGGAACCTCACGGGCCAAGTTCGGGCCCTCAGGGGCATGGAGCCGCAGCGACAAGCGGGCCGCATCCAATCCGATCGAGATACCTGCTATTACTACTAGCCTTAGTGCGTAGTAATGTACCCTAGCCGGCGCAGTGATAAGAACAGGAGATGGGAAATCCTAGCGATTGAAGCATCTCCGCCGGGAGTCGACTCGTCCCTCCCTTTGTGCCCTTATCGCCCCAATGACATAGGCCGGATCGCCGACGTCAATTCATCGCCCTAAAGAAAACGACGCCCGCTGATAAGAACCCGCGTCAATTCTCTGATAATTCCGCGGACAATGAGCACACAACACTCCAGTGCCCTGGTGTGTCCGCTCCTTGCATACCTACCCTACCAGCCTACCTAGGTCGAATTGTCGTCAATACGGACTATGATGTGATTGCTGGGTCTTGCTCTTACACCATCCATCTGTTCGACCCATCTAGGATGGTGTTATGGATCCGGCGGACCTGGAATACACACCTACCTAGGTACTGCTAGGGTACATACATATGGATCCAGAGAAAGGCTAAGTGCGTGGTACCTCGCCCACGCGAACATAGTGCCACTCGGCATGACTTTTCGTCGTTCAAACATCCTTCGAGCCGATCCGACTCACTCTGCGTCGACCGGGCTCTTCTTCGCCCGCCGGTCTGGTGATTTGCTATTGCTGGACCGTCCCATCCCATCCCATCCCATCCCATCTCATGCAAGCTCAGAGCAGCCCGTCCCGCACGTCTCTCTTCCTTGCCTCCCATCCCCATCTTACGTGCGGCCCGCCCACACCAAGATCACCCAACTCCGGCTCCAGGAAATCCAACTTTCTCCCCCCTTGCCCGCCCTCAGCAGTACTTATTCAACCTGTACCCGACTGTTAAAGAATTCTCCCTTTATTCTCGTCATTTCCTGCTCGTTCACTATATTAATCTATTCTGCTCCCTACTCCTTAAGTGAGCTGCTACCCGACATCTTGTCTGTGCCACTGATTCATAAGTACAGTTTTTTGGACCAAGGCTGGCTTATAATTACCTCTCGTGCGAGACGAAACAAACGAGCGGCCTATATACGCTGCCGTATCATTCTCGCCGGCGGAGTGATAAACAACCTCATTCCAGTGACGATGGACGTGCTTACTACGCCTCCGGCCACCATTCCTCTGCGGGAGCCACTCTCGAAGCTGGAGCTCACTTTCCCTCCGAGCCCGGCGACCACGGTAAGGGAAGGCCAGTCTTACAGTGTCGATGGCGGCTCAGACTCGTCAATTACCGTCGGCCTTCTCGACGAGCCCAGCGCTGAGGGGCCTCGTCTCTTTGCTCTCCCGCCAAAGTCCAAGGTCAACAAGGTCCAGCCGGAAGACCTCAAGACGCCAGACAACCACGTTAACCGAGACCCCCGGCTGATACGCCTGACTGGTGTTCACCCCTTCAACTGCGAAGCTCCTCTGAGCGAACTATACAACGAGGGCTTCATCACAACCAAGGACTTGCACTATGTCCGAAACCACGGGGCCGTGCCCAGGTGTGAAGACGAGGACATGTTCGACTGGGAGTTTACTGTCGAAGGCGAGGTCGAGAACCCCATCACCATGTCCCTCAGAGATCTCATCTCGGACTACGAGCAAATCACCTACCCCGTTACCCTCGTGTGCGCCGGAAACCGCCGCAAAGAACAGAACGTTGTACGTAAAACAAAGGGTTTCTCATGGGGTGCCGCTGGTCTATCGACGGCCATCTGGACGGGTGTCGCCATCGGCGACCTCCTCGCTAAGGCAAAACCCAAAAGGGGGGCACGGTACGTCTGCTTCGAAGGCGCCGACAAGCTGCCCAACGGATACTACGGGACCAGCATCAAGCTCAACTGGTGCATGGATCCGAACCGTGGGGTGACTGTCTGCTATCGAATGAATGGCGAGCTGCTACACCCCGACCACGGAAAGCCCGTCCGCATTATCATCCCCGGACAAATCGGTGGAAGAAGCGTCAAATGGCTCAAGAAGATCATTGTGACGAAGGAACCCAGCAGCAACTGGTACCACATATACGACAACAGAGTGCTGCCAACGATGGTTTCCCCAGAGGCGAGCGCTGACCTGCCAGACACCTGGAAGGACGAACGTTATGCGATTTATGACCTCAACACAAATAGCGCCACCGCATTCCCCGCACACGATGAAGTCGTTCCCTTAGTAGACGGGCCGCAGACGTACAAGGTGCGGGGATACGCATATGGGGGGGGCGGCAGGAGGATCACTAGAGTCGAAATCACACTCGACCGTGGCAAGACCTGGATGCTGGCCAACGTCGACTATCCCGAAGACGCATATCGACTAGCACCAGAGGGCGAGACGCTCTACGGCGGCAGGGTGGACATGGACTGGAGGGAGACGTGCTTCTGCTGGTGCTTCTGGAACCTAGACTTCCCCGTCGCCCAGCTCGCCGACGCAGCGGACGTCATGGTTCGTGCCATGGACGAGGGCATGATGACGCAACCGAGAGACATGTACTGGAGCGTTCTCGGGATGATGAACAACCCTTGGTTTAGGGTCATCATCCACAGAGAGGGACACAGCCTGCGGTTCGAGCACCCTACCCAGCCGGTCTTGGGCGGTGGGGGGTGGATGGAACGAGTCAAGAAGGCCGGTGGCAACCTCTCAAATGGCTTCTGGGGCGAGAAGATCGAAGGAGAGATGGAGATTGCCGCCGAGCAGGAGACGGCCAAGGAAATTTGCATGACCAACGAAGGCACCAAGAGAAGTATTAGTATTCACGAGCTTCGCCAACATAGCGGGGAGACAGAACCATGGTTCGTGGTCAATGGTGAAGTCTACGACGGCACGCCTTTCCTGGAAGGTCACCCAGGTGGCGCCGCGTCAATCTTTGGTGCAGCTGGTCAGGACGTGTCGGAAGAGTTTTTGACCATCCGTAAGCCCCCTTTCCTCCTGGACTCGAGTGAATATCAAGATACTAATGCATTTTTACAGACAGCGAAAATGCAAAAGCCATGATGCCCGAATACCACATCGGCACCCTGGACGAAGCCAGTCGCAAAGCCCTTGCCTCCGGAGAAGGCGTCGAGGAAGTCGACAGAGGCCCGCGACCTGTGTTTTTGCAGTCCAAGGTCTGGACCAAGGGAAACTTAATTAAGAAGACCAAGATATCATCCGACACCAAGGCTTTCACCTTCAGCCTCGAGACTCCGGACCAAACCGTCGGTCTACCGATCGGGCAGCACCTCATGATGAGACTCCGCGACCCCGCGACCCGCGAAGCCATAATCCGTGCCTACACCCCAATCTCGGAGGGTACAGACAAGGGACAGCTGCACGTTCTCATCAAGATCTACCGCGACACTCCAGAGCGCAAGGGCGGCAAGATGACGCAAGCGCTCGACTCCATTCCCGTCGGTCACTGGGTCGACTTCAAGGGCCCTGTGGGCAAGTTCGAATACCTCGGCAAGGGAATTTGCAACATCTCCGGGAAGCAGCGGCATGTTAAACGCTTCATCATGATCTGCGCCGGCTCCGGCGTTACACCAATCTTCCAGGTCCTCAGGGCCGTCATGAAGGATCCGGAAGATCCGACGCATTGTCTGGTGCTTGACGGAAATCGAGTCGAGGAGGACATTCTCTGCCGCGAAGACCTAGATAGCATGTCCAACGCCAACCCGGATAGGTGCAGGCTGATCTATAGCCTGACCAAGCCTGATGCGTCGTGGACGGGGCGGACCGGTCGTATGGACGAGGCCTTCTTCGAGAAGGAGGTTGGTACGTACCGCAAAGATGGCAACAGCAAAGAGCTTGTCCTTGTCTGCGGCCCGGAGGCGCTGGAGAAAAGCGTGCGCTCTATCCTGTCTGGGATGGGTTGGAGAGAGGAACATCTTCTGTTCTTCTGAGAAACGCCAGCATCTCCTTAACCCCCTCGCTTCAAGAGGAGGTCTACGGTCTTCGTGAATCGCCGGGTCAAAGGCCAGTCTGGCGAACAGACTCACAGTTCTCGGAACTCGGCAAGGCCGGGTGGATGACAAAGAGCCGCTTCGGGCCGTCATGGCGCGCAGGCGTCACGTTGCCGGTTACGCTGGCATTGGACGGGCATGCTGTCGCACGAGGGGGTGTGGGTGGAGATGGAGGGGCGAAGTTTGAGAGTTCGGCCTGAAAAAGGACGGCTCGAGGATCTCCGGATTAAGCTTGATAAGCGGCAACCTTGACAGAGCGCGTAAGACGGTGGGACGGTGGGACGGTGTTCGGTTGCTTATCTGCGGGTTGTTGGTCGGTCATTCTTCTCTCCGGCGTTCTCGGTATCTCCGCGGGTGTGCAAAAGGACTCACAACCGAAACACTACATCAACGCCTGCATATTGCGGGGGACTGGAGAATATCTGTGTCACGGGTGCACACAGCAAATGCCACCGCTTGCTGATGATCAACCGTTTTTATCACAGACATGCATTCAACATCCATATGCTCATACGAATAGAGACAGATAGACAGAGAGATGGGAGGTGGAGAAACCTCGGAGACGGTGATAATACACAGATACTCCTCACGCGGTATCACTCCATGGGGTTCCCCCGTTGTTAAATCAAGGATTCGCTGCGCTTGCTACTCAAAATACGGGCATTCGAGACTTCAATCACATCATCAAAACCCGGTACGGATACCCAACGTCCGAATTCATTTCATGGCCTGGTCAATTTCTTGAATGCCCCCCGCTGCCTCGGAGGAAAAAGAAAGAAAGGCGTGCATCGACCGGCCCGCCCATCATACCCAATGTTTCGATCGCACTCAGTCGCCCTCTAATGGGCACCCCCGCCCTCGGTGCCAGCCCGACTGGCACCGGCGCCGTGACCAGGCGGATTGGGGTAGTAGAAGGCGGCGACTGCTATAGCGAGGTAAACGATGACGCAGAGGAAACCCTCCAGGTAGTTACTCTTCTGGTCTCGCAGGAAGTTGCCGACGGTGACGATGGCGAGGATGAGCATGGAAATGTCAAACACTTCAAATACCAGGTCCATGTGCTTGTGCAGACCCCAGGCAACAATAACGACGAGCGGGGCGTTGAGGAGAGCAGTCTGCAGAGTGGCACCAAGAACGTGGGAGAGGGCGAAATTCATCTGGTTATCCCAGGCCTCGTCCACAGCCGTCAGGTGCTCCGCGGCCTTTTCGACGAGGGGAACGAGAATCAAGCCCATGAAAGGGTCGGAGATGCTGTGCTCTTCGACGATAGGGGCAATTTGCTCGACCAGGAAGATGGCCATAAAGGTCACCAGCGTGATTGAGAAGACAAGGGCGATGATGCATTCGGTTAGGGTGAGCTTGGCCTTCTGAATGTCTCTATGCTTGTCGTGGTCGCGCTGTTCGTCGTGCTCGAAGACGGCATCGTAGATTCCGTGATGGGTGCGAGCCTGGAAGTAGACATAGACCATGTAGGATATGATGAGCAAAATGGCTACGATGCGTGATATGTGCAGCGTCTTGCGGTCAATCTCCTCCACAGTCAGGATGGACCGGAGCGAACGATCGAAGATGGTCGGGACGGCCAGAGCGACGCCGCTACGGATAACGGTGAGCATTTGGTACGGGGCCCAGGCGGGGAGAAAGGGGACACTCACGCCGTCAGTAGCAGACCGCTTCCAGCTTCGGTGATGGTATCGCTGAACTCCGTCTCCTCGCGACGCATGCCACCGGCGATGAAGCACAGTCCAAGACACAGCAGCATTGTTGCCAAGATTGAGCCCAGTATTGCTGCCTGGATGACTACAAATTGATCACCTCTCAAGAGCACCATAAACAGGATGATCTCGACGACAGATCCCAAGCTAGATCCGTGTAAGTCAGAGGTTCGAGACAAGGGCGCGAGGCACTCACGTCGTCTCGATCAAGACACCAAAAACGTGGCTGACCTTGCGGGAAAGCTCCTGCCCGGCGAAGCCGACCATGTTGGCGCACGGGATCATGGCGATGTAGGTGAGAACGAAAATTAGTACGTGTTCATCGGGGAGAGCATCTGGGCGGCTTTAGCTTCGGTATCTGGAGACCCTCCTCACCGGGGACGGGAATACAAACATTTAACGGCAAAGGCGGCCGGAACGACGGGCCAAAAGATGTTGCATATTAGAGACGCTCGACTTGACGACTTCCAGGTGATCTTCAGAAACTTGAGCGGATGGAAACCCGTACGGCCACTCTCGCCGGAGGGCTTGACGCGGACCTTGCGGCCAGGAGGAGGAGCACGATGCCGAGGAGCGTAATGAACAGGGAGGGAATCACGGTTCGAGACGGCCGAAGTTCTCGCTTTTTCGGGTGGGATTGGATGGCTAGACTCCCGGCGCCTCGAGACGGACTCGCGGTAGGGCTGGCGATAGGGAGATCTGGGAGCCGACATGATGACGACGGGTTGAATTACTGCCTCTATGGGCTGGAATCGTGAGGAAGCAAACACCCAGGATGCAGTTGCGGAAATCGAGCAGGTATATACGGACGGCGGACATCAAATCAAAGATGGTGGAACAGCCCCAATACCAAGACTTGTGAGAGTGGCCGAACAGCTAATCGAGAAAAGAGGCGGGCATGGAAGGATGACAAGAATGGGGGAAACAAAGGGGATCTCCGTCCCCAGTCTTGCTGATCAACGTGGTCCAATGCTTTTCGATCGAGACTCTGCCAGCGGCCGCCGGGTTGCACCTAGTCATTGTCAGCCTGGGCTTGGGCTTGGGGCTGGGAATTTAGCGTTTCAACCTCAGCTCGTCGCAGACGGTGACCGCGATTACTGGAAATTTCCCTAAGGAAGATAGAAGGTGAAGCATCGCGGGCAGAGGTGTCCTGGGAAGGAAAATCAAGGCACAGCCAAGCTTGCTGTCATGCCAAGACCTGTGGCAGAATCCCTGTATCAATGCGACGCTGGCCGAGTCGGGCCAAACCCCAAGGGAACCATACTTCGAGGCACCTTACCTTGAAACGGCGGACTCCAGTTACGCCGAGCGTATGCTCTTCTCTGCGAAGCTGGTGTGCGGTGTGCGCTACCCATGTCGGCTAGGATATTCCTCCATTCGCGGCGCCAGGAAATGTTACCCGCAGGCCGCGACGAGGCACTGCAGTGTGGGAACCCCGGCTTCCATCTCATAATGGCCTGCCGCCCACCTACGTTGTGCCTCCGATCGGCGAGTGGTAGAGAGTATCATGCAGGCATCGCAGATAAACAAAACAGCTATGTACGTCACAACAGGCAATCACTTTCTCTCTCACTTTGTCCCGTCTGTCCCCTCTGTATGTGTGTGTGTGGTACCTCCGAACCCCTGCTGATTCTCATCCCACTGATGGCATTACCGAGACAGCGGGCACTGTCACATCAAATAAAAACACGTGTCTTGGCGGCCGATGATGACCGTTTTCCTCAAAACTGACAGCAGCCACACGTCCGCGGCCGCCGACGTTTCTTCTTCTGGCTTGTTATACAGTAGGTAGTAACTTCTGGCTTCTGATTTCAGGCCCCTGGTGCCAGGAAAGAGTCATGCAGACAGGCTTATGTACATACCACTTGTGCGGTGGAGCAGCAATACTTCAGCCGAACTCTGAGGGAAACGTTGGACGTTCCAAAAATCAATGTCAGACTGTTTGGATGGACACCAACTAAGGAGAGAGCATTGAGTATACCTATAAAGAGAGGACGCCACAGAAACGCCTCCCACAAGTGCTTGGGTATACATCGATCAAGCAGGTGCCATGAGTGCCCAGAGGCTCAGGCACCCTTGGCAAAAGCTTTTTTTGTCCTCCCTCCATACTCATTCTACTGACTATAGAAGCATAATAAGCCCACTAACTGAGACACAGAAAAAAAACAGCTACCTATTGTCTCACTGGTGTGCATGGTAGATAATCTTTCTTGTAGTATGTGGCTTATAGTATTCGATCTTACTACGATTGATGACCATTACGCCTGTTATTGCTGCTGATGTTGGCCTTGTATTCTGTTGTGGTGCCTTTTGTCTCTAGCCACTGACACCCTCCCTCCCCCCTCTCTGTCACTTGAGATACACAAATACCAGTGATCACTCTGAGAAGTAAATAGGGTGGAGAAGTACAATCGTAAGCACGGGTCCTAGCCATGCTTCCATTGCACAATCGCATCCAACTCCTTTGTGACAGCAATGACTGCAGCTTCAGCCTGGCCGCGATAACTGCCAAAACTCCATTCAAGGACATTGGTGTTTCGGGTCGAGTTGTGTGCAAAAAGCTGGACACTCTCAGTTTGGTAGGTGAACTTGGTTAGAAACCACTCTTTTAGTTTGCATTCGTTAACCAAAGCCACAGGCCCCTCAAAGATGACAACCCGTGACTTGAGTGACTCTTTCTGGGGTGCTGATTTGATCCGATTGAAAATAGCAAGGGGCCGCCGCCCAGCAACAACAAGCCGACCGGCTTCAACTGAGTGAATCAGCCGCTCAGCTCCTTCGCGCGTGAAGAACACAACTTTGGCAGCAGCATAGAATTTTCCCTCCTTGGGGTTTGGCGGGTTGATCACGGTTGACCAAATCTTGCCTAACCTACCAACCTGTGCCATTGCAACTAGTAGAGTTTTGCAGGTACAGGTTGGCGGTAGACCTGTGATCCACACAGAAGTATTCAAGTTATCGGGAATGTCTGCACTCTTGTTGCGTGTGTTGATCGTATCCCCCTCATAGTTGGGGGGAAAATCTCTTAAACGACGCAGTATCCTGCTGAGCTCAATCTCTCCCTTTGATGGTGTTCTTTTGGTGACTTCTCTCGGTATAGTAACCGTCCGCATGGCTTTAAAGAAGCCTCTTGAGTCGGCTGACTCCGCTCGAGCCATTGTTTTCTCCAGGACACCAGACTCTTCCTTTGCGATTCTTTCCAGAAGTGAAGCTGGGGGGTTGAGCTGGATTCCATTATGCCACGGCACTGCAAGGCGATAGTGCGCACTCGTGCTGTGGTCATTGAAGTGGCTCATAATGTTGTCGTTGGAGTAGCTCATGTTGCTGTTGATGTTGTTGTTGTTGGAGTAGCTCCTGTTCTATGTGAGATTAGTGGCTTTGTACCTTACTTTGTCTGGCATACAAAACACATACTGTAGGTTCAAGGCTTTTATTCGGGCAAGCCCTAACCAGATGTATGAGTTGGAGGATATAAACGATCCTATGAGGGGGGAGGAGATGCGCGTGGTGGGGCTCTTGGACAGACTTGAGTACTGTATATGTAGAGTGGTGTACGTGTGAACTGGGATGATGTTGACTTGCTCATGCAGAGGGTGTTGTGTTGAAGTGAGGAAAAAAGAACTGGGAGATAGACGGGGAAGAAAGGTACCAGTGAACAAAGAGAAAAAAGGGACCAACAATTTCATGTCCCAAAAAGTAAAGAAAAAAAGATGCAGTGCAGGCTTTCCCTACCTTTGGGGGAGATGAAAATATCGGTCCTAACACTTTGGGCGTCCCTTGTGGTGGCCACATCACCGATCCATGCATTGTGCCAAAATAGGTAGGTAGGTAGGCTGTCTTGCTCACTTGGTTAACTCTTTACAAAACAACTCGGCAATAAATATCATAAAGTGTCTGCACTGTTGATAGGAGACTGCCAGGAGCATTGGCAACTGTCTGAAAAGGTAGTAAAGACGTCGCCCACCCTCGAACCCCCTTTCCCATGCCCTTGTTATAGGAGGCCCTCTATAGAAAGAAACGCCTTCCAGGTTCAGTTTTGTTGCTGGTTACAGATTTCGACCTCTCCCAGCAATTCTGTGCCACGGCCCTTAGACCTCGGACTCTTCCTCTTTGATGCCGATCAATACAACTTTGTTTCGGTCTCTGGGTGGCACTGGCTGAGCTGCAACAACTGTCTCGAGACCAACCGGGCAATACTCTTCGGGGCCCATTGGTAGGGCATCGATGTCGATCTCGAGATTCAGAATGGCCCTCAAAACAACACGGCTGCCCGCCTTGCTCATCACGTCGTTCTCCTTGCACTGGTCCGACGCTACACATTCGATGCAGCCATTTTCACAGTAGCAGTCCTCGACCCTTCGGAGCGCCTGCTGTAGAAGGTGGTCTATATGTTCGAACGCCTTGGTGCTGATCCCAGAGCCGCCGGCACCCCCTTTTGCATCGTAGAATGTGAGTCGACCCGGTCTCTTCCTCTGCGACTCCTTTTTGGCGAACTCTTTCAGCGCGACCTTACATTCAGTCCGTACGTCGCCTGGAATACTGATGACGAAATTTGGCATGAGACTGAGGATAGCATGCTCCGCGGCATGGATTGAGGCCGCGACATGCAGTCTCCGTTCGGCAAGGATTTGTAGGGCCTTCTTGGGCACGTCTAACCACATGCCCTTTCCATGTCTAATAACTGGAGGGTTATCCACATGTACGGCATCCAGCACGCGCTTCTTCTTGTCGACCTTGAAGAAACCATATACGTTTTGCTGGATCTTAATTGTCCCGTAGAACGCCCTTGAGAGGGACCCGGATATGCGTCTGATGGCTTCCGTCTCGATGGGATCGATGTCGGTGTAGTCTCTCTGCGTCGTTGTCCACTCTACCTTGACTCTCTCCACCCGTGCCATCCTCCTGTCTGGCTGAAAGTCTCTGACGAGGTATTTGCTTCCCTGGTGCAAGAAAATGGCACCGTCGTAGATTGTAAACGTTGCCCGAGACGCCTCAAGCTCCTCCAACACCTCGTTCTTCCCGTGCGTGATGTCGATGATCGCAAAATGCTCATCTTCGGTGTCGCGGATGGCAACAAATCGTGAGGGCATCGGTCGGAATCGGTCGTGGCAGTGATAAAAGCCGAGTGCATCTCTGATCAATCGTTCCTCGCAGATCTGTGGCAGGTCCCGGCCGAAGTATTCCGCGTCTTCCGCTGGCCGGATAGGCATTTCGTAAGCAGCACATTGAATGTGCCCCTCCCTTACTAGCATGTTCTCAAGATCGACTTGAAGTTCACAGTTGGGCTTCGTGAAGAGCTCGTCTGGGTTTTGCATGTAATGCTGGTCGGTCGGAAAGCAGTCTCCCACCAAGATGGAGAGTGAGTCCTTGTTTCTCCTCCCGGCCCGCCCGCTCTGCTGTCTCAGGTTGGCTATGGTGTAGGGGAATCCCCACGTCAACACGCAGTCCAGTGTTCCAATGTCGATACCGAGCTCGAGGGCAGTAGTTGCTACGATGCCGAGAAGCTTGCCCTCGAACATCTCCGACTCGATTCTCCGTCGATCCTGGGCCGTATACCCTCCTCTGTAACCCATGACGCGGTTGACACATTCTGATCGCCCGAGAGATTCCAGCTCTTGTTGCACCGCGGCCACGAGCTTCTCACACTGCTCTCTGACTCTACAAAATGCGATGATTCGAACGCCTCTAAGCATTAATTGGCAGAAGAGACGGGCACATTCGGACATAGCGTCGCCACGCCCACTGGCGGGGTCGCCAGGGTCACGATAAGGTGTGTTCCAGCACAGGAACTCCTTACGGCCCGATGGCGACCCATCAAAATCCACGAGCCGAACGTCATCGATGCCGAATATGGTCTTGAAATGCCGCTTCGGGTTGGCAACAGTGGCCGAACATGATATGAACCTGATGTGACGGTTGCCTACCGCAGCACAGATCCGTCGCAGTCGCCTCATGATGAAAGACACGTGGGATCCCAGCTGTCCGTTGTAATAGTGCAGTTCGTCCACAACGACGTACTTGAGATTCTTTAGAAAGGACCGCCACCTTTCTTCCTGTGGAAGGATGGTGATATGTAGCATGTCTGGGTTGGTGAAGATGATCCTTGCTTCCTCTCGTATCGCGTTACGTTCGTTCATCGGGGTATCTCCGTCGAATGTCTCGACGACGATGTCTTCCATTCCCGGCATGTAGCTCAGCATCTCTCTCAGGCTTCTTTTCTGATCTTGTGCCAGTGCCTTAGTCGGAAAGATGTACATGGCTCGAGTGTTGCAGTTCTTCTCCAGAGCATGAATAACGGGGAGTTGGTAGATCAGTGACTTGCCGGAGCTTGTAGAAGTGGCTACGACGACGTGTTGACCCTCCAATAGCCCGTTGATGGCGTCCGCCTGATGTGCGAAGAACTGCGTGATCCCCTTGGCGTTGTATAATGCGTTCACCAAGTCCTGGCTCAGAAGAAAAGTCAGATCACCGTACACTGCCTCCTGCGGTTCGAAAACACGATGACCGTCTGGAACGATCTGTCCCGTGTACCACGCAATCTCCTTCAGCTCCTGAATGATTTCGGGTATGCTTTTGCGATCCGTTGGCACCGAATCTGGCAAAGCTCCTAGTCTCGCCTCTACGGGCGCATCGGGCACTGAGGGCACAGGAATGAAGGCCTCGGCTGCCTTGGCCAGAGCCTGGTCCGGATCTACACCTTCGATCGCGCATTGATTGAGGAACAGGTTGACTGCATCGTTGAACTTCTGGTTTCTCCTCTCGATGAGCGAATGCATCTGCTTCTGACTGTAGACTGGGATCTTGAGGCTCTCCTCTCTCAGCTTCCTCGTCGGCTTGGTGATCTCGCCAGTCTTCTTATCCTTGACTTGGCGCTTCAAGTCTCCGTCCACAAACTCGAAGTACAATACCTCCTTCCCCCCTTCAACAGAATCGTCGGGATGGTGGTCCAGCCTTTCTAGGCCAGATAGACCTCCGACCGAAACGTCCGGGGCCGGTGCCTGAGAGCGAAAGTCCCGCCCCGACTTGAATGTTAAATCGCGCTCCGCTCCTCTGATCTCGGTCTGCAACATGATTTCATCCACATAGGCAAAGTTGACGCCCTCGGGCCGTATGGCGGAGATGGCCGCAACATCTTGCACCGTCAAGACTTTGCGCGTGTGTAACTCGACTGCGGACTTGATTGTCTCAAATGTCGTTGCAAGATGCTTGCGTGTGCAACAGAAGGTAAAGACCAGGTTGAGAGCGCGATGCGTCTTCTCCAGTGCTTTAAACGATTCGGGCCATTCCACGTCGCAATTGATACCGGATGCCGCACCGTCCGTGAAATGCAGGGTCGCACCGATCTCCTTGGGAATACCTCGTTTTCGGGATTTGGACTGTTTCCTCAGGTCGGCCCTGGAGGTCGTGCCACCTCTATCCGATGCAAAATTGGATTCTTCGTCTAATGTCGGAGTCGTGAATCCCGTTCTCTTGCGCTTTCCCTGCGCCTTTGGCAGTGCTGGTCCCGCGCTACTGTCCATATTTGAGGGCTTGTAGAGACCAGAGAGACATTCAACAGATGGCGACCTGTGGGGAATGGTTTGGTCAATTCAGATCAGAGTGATTTCCAACTGCGTGATGTCCTCGTTGTCGGTCGGAGGGCCGGCGGATATGGACTGGCACCTGTGGCGTCAAGGGTGAAGTCGTTTGCGTCACGTAATCCACACCATGTCACGTGGCAGCCTTTGGCAACTCCCACTGTCACCACGACTCAGTCAAACAAGAAGTGATGGTGGCAGCGCAACCTAATCTGGATTAAAAGTCGACTTGCACAGATCTCCGTCTGCTCACCCCGATGTCCGTGCTTCTGACACCCTAGTTGGGGCCAACCAGGCAGTCTCCGAGGTTAATCAATCTTAAAGTGTCAAGGGACACCGGCTTCTCGTCATCATGCAAGATATGGACCTGGAGGAATCCGCGTAGTCAAACTGTATTCCTAAACAACCATGTGCTAGTCCGACGATTTTACGCCACCGCCTTCGTTGCTCGCCTTCAGGCCTCCCCAATAATACTGACGCCGACAGCCGGCCGTCTATTGCCCCATCCATGTACCCGATGTGTATTGTTAGGTAAAAGGCTTTTTAAAAGCTACCCGGAAGGAGAGAAATGCTGCTGCGTTCAGTTGCTTGACAGCTCTCGCTGTATCAAGCCAACCTCATTGAGGAATGACTTCGCGCTCGCCGCGCTCATCTACATCGTAAAAGTCAGTTTAAACTTGGTTGACGCCCGTTTCGCATCCATACGATATACATACCCTCATGTGAACGCTCACTGGCTTGGCATCTTCGCCCTCAAACGCCGTGAACATGACTCCGACAGATTTGAGTGAAGTCTTTTCCTGGAAGTTCATTGCCGGCAAAATGACCGTGTTGAGTAAGATTCTGTGCGTCTGGTCCTGTCTCATAATGAGGCGCACAACCTTGTGGCCCTTGTTGCCACCAGCTTCGGCATCGTCAATGTCGTCCTCAAGACCTGATGCGTCGAAGGTGCCAGGTATCGGAACACCGGCATCGTCGAAAGATACGCATGCTTCCGGGACGTTGATCTTAAGCATACCAGAACCACGTTCTTTCCAACCGACTTCCTTCTCCAAGTAGAACATCTTCGCCCTAACCTGCGTTACGGTGGCCTCGCCGGCCTCGCCGTCGTCGACAGTGACTGGTTCTAATCAGCAAGGCAACATAGCACGGCGTCCGCTTTCTACTCACTCTTCTGCAGTTTGGTCCGCTTCTTATCGTCCCCAACTCTGGTATCCTCTTTGTCGGACTCGTCCTTCTCCTCCTTGTCGCCAGACTCTGATGCAGACCCGTCCTCGCCATCATCGTCCGCGTCGCTGCCGTCTTCCGCATCACTGTCGGGAGCGCCGAAAGGCTTGACGGGCTTTTCGGTCTTGAAAGAGGACTCTCCAGCCTTGGCGAAGCTTGTCAGTGGCTTGCCTGATAAAGCAGTACCAAAACCGCTGCCAAACGTCGAGCCGAATCCGTTCGCGCCAGCAGGCTTAACACTGGCAAAAGGCGATACCGCAGCACCGGAGCCCCCGAAGCTTAGAGTGGGTGTAGCAGTGGGCGTCGCTGCAGGTTTGGGTGGTGACAGGCCACCAAATGGCGAGGCAGAGGACGCCGATCCGCCGAAGACACTTCCTTTCGTTGTTTCTCCTAGAACACCAAACGGCGATGCGTTCGATGCTGCCAACTTGGCAAAACCAGAGCTCGCGAAGGCCGTAGCCGATGTGCCCTTATTATCGTCTTTGATCGATCCCGCTGTTCTTGCCGACGAGGCGTTGGCCGTGGCGGTACTCGTCTCCGACGGGGACTACATGACGGGGACACGGTCAGCTTGCGTGTGCCCAATCTCCGTGAGGGCAAGAGGAAAGAACAGGAAAGAAAAACTTACAGCAGATTTGGCCGCAGCGTCTGCCGGGGTGGCGATCTCGTCTCTATGTCTTTTCTTCTCGGGTTCCAAGCGCGAAGCCCTGTCCTTCGCCGAGTCGCTTGAGGCAACGCTTTTGGAGTCTCCTTCGTCGGCGTCCTTGTCCTCATCTAGCTGGTCGTGTGCTCGCTTCTGCTTCTTTTTTGGCGAAGAGGCCGGCTCTTTGTGAACGTCATTCGCCGAGAGTTGGGGGGTGGTTGCGCAGGCGGCTCCATCAGCTGAAGATTTCTCTGAAATGACCGTGTGCTTCAGTTCCTTGCGGGCAGCAGCGGTCTCGGCGTCCTCCTTAACATCGACTGGGTCAGACTTCGGACTACCGCTGTGAGAGTCGTCGGCCATGGTGACACAGAGTCCTGAGGATGGCGGTGGTGATGGTGGTGCTGTGCTGGCTCTTCGTTGTTCAGTGAAGTAGTCCGGCGTGATGGTCAAGCTGTCTCTGCCCTAGGTGGCAGATCGTCGAGGCCAGAGTAACACTAGAAAAGAAAAGAAACGAGGGTGCCTGCAAGAACACCTGCGACGTAAAAACAAGAGCTACTCGGAGGAAATATTGTCTGCGATGTCGGGTAGGTAAGGTACCTATCTGGAGGTCAGGTTGCAGGGCAAAAGTCGGCGAGCCGCGGTGCGGTGCAATTGATGACCGTATGCGAGTGCGCGTGAGTGCACCTGATGTTTCGCTGATGTGAGTGCTGAACCGTTCGTCCGCTGGGGTGTGTGCTGCAGTTCGTCGCTATCGGCCTCGCTTTCGACCTCATTAATGCCTTTCTGCTGGACCCTCGGTGCTGGCTGTGTTGCCGTCTCTGGGAGGTTTGGTTCTGCTTAGATGACGGCAATCGGCCCAATCATTCGGCGCGCCTGGTCGGGTTAAGACGACGACGGATCCAATTGGCGGCCCACATTACCTAGTGTGATACCTAGTGTAGCGCGCCTGTCCCAGATACTTAGGTACCTAGACACCTAGGTTAGGTACCTAGTTAGGTCCGTGATACTGGCCCATTAAAGTGGAGTAGCGTGAAGCGCTAAGCGCTTGCCCATCTAAAAAGTAGGCATCGACCAACCGAATTGCATAGGCGCCTACTAATAGGTACTAATATAGTTATAGGTATAATATCAATTAACAACCAGTAGTAGTAGATTTATAGCGCATCGGTATGTACTGAGCTAGTTCAGTAGGTAGGGTGGGATGTTGGCCGTCAACTTGGGCACGCCCTGCAGCCGGCCCGAACATCAATGATGAGACCTATTACACATCCGTCTTGCCTAGGTAGATAGTATCTACCTGGGGTCAGGTACAAGCCCAGGCAAAGCAGCACATACCGGCAATGAAAATGAGTCTGGTTAGACAACCATGGAATCAAAGGCCCAGTTTCTCATTCATAGGTCTGCGATAAAGAAGGCGTCATGCAAAACTATGTGTAAAGCTATACGTACAGCACCAGTCTCAGTCCACCACAGAAAGCGCCTTCCGCGCCTCGTTCGTACCTATCGTGCAGTATACCTGGCTCAGCTGATAAAGCAGAGGCAGCCCAGTCCTAGGTAAAAGACGAACAAAGGGTACACTGCAATGCCCACCCTGTTCTTTACAACACCACTGCCGCCGAGGATACTTACTCCTGCAGCTAAGGACCATGCCACAAGGAAGAGATAGACGGGCACGCGAGCGATAGTCGGTATACCAATAGCCGAGAGCATCGCAGCGATGACCAGGGGAAACAACGTGTACCCGATAATACAGACGCTCTGAGCGAAGGAGCTGTATCACCAGGTTAGCATCCGTTTGCGTCTCCAAACAGTTCGAGATTGGGAGAAGGTCAACTTACATGCTTCCTCCCAATAGCTTGATCTGCAACGTCACTACTGCCTCTCCGACCCAAATCATGGCAAAGACTCCGCTGAAGACAACGTCCTTTTGATCTGCACGCGCATTGAAACTAAGAAGCAGACTTAGAAGCAAGCAGAAAATGAGAGGGCCCCAGAGATCCCAATCACGCAGGCCAGGCGTCATGTTGTTTTGCGACAAAAGCGCCTCTGAATCCATGAACCGACTGGCCAGGCCCGTGATCTCCTCGCGGGCGCCAGAGAATCCGGCTCCACGAATGTTGGCATACGCGCCACGAAGGCCGTCGGCATCGAACATGGTGCCCCCAAGAAGATATTTGGGGTACAAAACCTCCCTCATTTTTGCCCATACGGCCAGGAGATCCCGACGAAGGGTGTCCCATACCGACTCGTCAATCGTGTTCTGCGGCGCGGCGCGGTCTTCGCCGGGTATCCGTGAGGTCCAGGCGCTTTCATTGAGAGGTCGCGAGGAAGAGGAGTTGGAGCCAATGTTGCCTGTCAATGGCTGACGGGAGGACGTGTGGCCCAGGGGATCGTCGAAGTCATCGAGATCAGCTGTAAGGATTGCGAATGTTATTTCAAAAGCCCCAAAGCTTATGAAGATACTGCGAGTACCCACCGTCGTCAGGATCAATCAGATCATCGTCGGCCAAGGGAGGGTTGGCATAATCGTCTCTTCTGCTTGTAGATGCCATCGTTTGCGTTCGCACGGGCCGTAATGCAGTAGCAACGGGTCGACTGTAGATACTTCGGAAGGCCGGTAGTCCAGGAAGGAACAGGTTGATGGGGGGTTACAGGTACGGGTGTTTGGTGCTAATAAACCGACGCACATACAGAGCAGCGTGCGATTCCTTATGCAAAGAATCCACGGTTTCCTCAAACAGTGTCTCGGCAGGTATTAGGTGTTGACGTGACCCAAGCTCCGTCAGCTACTAGGTACCTAGGTACGTAGGCCCCGTTCCGCCCCTCGGGACACATCCACTGGACTGGGCCATCCCTTCGTTCGGAAAATAGTACTCCGCTCCCCGGCTGCCCGCCTAGGCAATACCTACCTGAGGTTAATGGACCTGGGTAGTTACCTTGAGTCCAAGTCACCATACGTACTGAACAGCCGTTCCGTCACCTGCCACCACGCGTCAATACCGCGCCTCTTGGTGAGAAAATGGATGGAATAGGTCCATGGACCAAAGCATCAGGTTGCCCCAGCAAAATGAGTATCACTAGGCAGTCAGTATCCGTAGTGTTATTCTCCTATCGCTGAGCTGTCACTCTATATACAGCCCACGGTCTTTCTCTCACAACGAAGCACCAACGATGAGGTTTTGGACAATCCAAATGCGCTGAATCCTGCACTTCCTAAGAAGCATGTCTTTGATATTATTCCTTCAAAACCTCCTTATGGGTATCATATCTTTCCGCCTTCCCAATAAAATAATAAGCATCCGAACATTCGTCTTCGGCCGGACCGCCAGCTCGACGTAGTTTCGTCTGCCTCCCAAGTCCAATATCTGCTCAATTCTTACAAATCCAAACAAGGGCGAATTCAGCCCTTCTCCGACCAGATCACCAACACTAAGAATTATTCCCAAAGATGCCGTGAAATGATGCTGTTGCCAATATCCTGGCGCAGACTCGCAACATTTTGCCAAACTAAGTAGAGGCATATTTACTGCTGCCAGGGGTAGCGGTAGCTGTGAGACGGCTCATTCGGACCAGCTGATGTGGTGGGTATATTATTCGGGTGTCCCTGGCCGTTGTACGGCGGCGGTACTTCGCCCCACGTTGAATCATGGTGCGTGGCCTGCATCCCATTGCCTTGCTGGTGCCGCTGCTGGTGGTGGTGGTGCTGGTGGTGGTGGTGCTGATGCTGATGCTGATGCTGCGGTTGTTGATGGCCATGGTGGCGACTGTGCTGGCTTTGAAGATGTGGTGAACGCAGCGGCACTTGATTGTGTCCACTGTATTGGTCATACGCAGACGTGTAGGCAGGTTGCAATCCAGGCCAGGTGGGAGGAGCAGGCTGAGAGAAAGCGTAGCTACCCATTTGGGGCACATGGGTGTAGCCCGACGACTGTTCACGAGATCGCGACTGTGGATTAGCCGACGATGACGAGGGGAACCCAGTTTTCCCCTTTTCATCGTAATCAATCCAACGACGAACCGCCTGATTTTCAGGTCCGAGGTAAGAGACATTTCCAGCACTGGCATCCCAGACCGGCAGTCCGTCAGGCTGAGCTTCACCACGCGGCAATCCCCTGGTGTATGTGGCAAGGTTGCCGTTGATACCAACGAGCGCCCAAGCGAAAACAGCCACATCTCGAATGGAGTTCATCAGGTGGTCGACCGGTGGACCGCCGATAGTCATAACATTGTCCTGGAGGGGCATGTACTGCGGCATAAGCGGGGGCCTAAAGTTGTAAAGCATCTCCTGTGGCACTTGAGGCCTAATGGGATGGTGGCCCCACGGCGCCGCAAAAAGGCCATTGGTATAGGTGGGCGAGACCAACGGCGGGTGAGGCGCCGGGATGGGCGGACGGGCCTTGCGGAGCACCACAACTAGTCCATCAGAGGTGCATGACACGACGGCCTCCAGCTCAAAAGACGGGAATGGGTCGCGGCGGCGACTTCCTAGGGACTCGGGGGGCGGGGACGGGCGATTCGCAGAGTCCTCGGCTTCTGGTGCAACGTCTTCCGCGATCTGCTGTTGCCTGCTGCTCGAGCCGGAAGTCATCGTGGTCGCGGTATGCGACGCGGAGCTGTGGGTTGATAAATCGGGGCGACCACTGTCCTCCTGCTTGATTTTAGGGCTGGGCGATTCCTCATCAACGTCCATGCGGGCGTCGAGCTGCACGCCTCCGCCTTCAGAGTCACTGGAATTGCCACTCTGGTGCTCGTCGTCTTCCTCGAAATCCTCGGGACGACGCGGGTCTCTGTACCAAAACCTCAAGTAGGCAATCGAGTCGTTGGCCTTGGCGCTCTCCAAGCACCTGATAGCATCCGGGAGACAGTTTTCCTGGATGCACTCGTAGAAGCTTTTGTCCTTGATCTGGTCCGGTCGAACGCCGAGGATAGAGGATACTGCATTGGTGGCAAACATTACGGTCAAGGTGCGGGTGAATCTGTTCAGGATCAGGGCCGCCCGTGGCTCGCGTTCTACTGGTGGCATCCTGAATTTGGGCGACAAGTGCTCGAGCATGTGGTAACGAGGATCTCGGGGAGAGCACGAAAAGAGGCGACGAATCTGAGGAGCTTCGATCGCTCGTCCTGGGAAAAGGTCAATGAGTGCATAGAGGTGAGGGCGGTTGGTTGAAGGCCCGACTCACTTTCGCTCTTTTCACCGCGTCGGTAGATACTGGTACAAGCGACCAACACATCATGGACCACCGTAAAGCAACACTCGCAGCTCACCCACTGGCCGTCGCGAGCCTGGATGCGAACGTAGTGAAGCACAGCGGCCTTGTCGAGCAGGACCCCGCGACTGTGTATCGAGCGAGCGAAAGGCACCTCTTCGGGATGAAAGAATTCGAAACATGACTTCCCCTGCACTTCCTGGGCGGTATAGCCCAGGATGTCATATACCGAGTCGGACACGAACAGTATGACAGCGTCTGGGTCGGTGGAGTGAATTGTCATGAACGTTTGCTCCATTGCTGCCTCGCTGCGTTGTAAAAAAAAAATCCGGGAGGCGATAGGGACCAGTGTGAGCTGATTGGTTTGGCGAAGTGCGTGGGCTGGGAATGGCAATAGCAAACGCAAAAGGAATGCCAGACGGGTAAAGACAACCGGGTTGGCGCTGCGGCTGACGGGTAGAGTTGTGTCCCCGTCCAAGAGAGTCGGCCAAAGCCCAAAGGCGGATTCGGCCAAGTTGGTGTGTCGCGAAACGTCAATGGATGACACAGACTACGCGCGCTACCGCCCTTGGACAAATGAAAGGCGGACAATACCAGAAGCTGAGGAGGGAAAGTGTCCACAAAGTGAGGTTGTGATGCAGTTGGAGAAATCTGACGTTGAACTAGCGTTGCGGGTGCGACCCAGGCAGGGTCGAGGATGTGGGTGACGGAGGACCGACCGGCCAGCTTTACGGTACTCAACCGCTTGATGAGTATTTGGTGTGTATCTGGGTGGTGTATGAAGAAACCGGAACGTGAGATAGGTTGCTTGAGGACGAGTGATATGTCTGAGACTTCCAATGGAAGGTATTGTTGCTGTGGTCGGGAAAAACTGTACAGCGGAAAGACACCTAATAGTGTAGCTGAATCCGCGGCAGGTAGAGGATGAGTAAAGGGGAGAACAGAGAGAGCGAGAGAGAGAGAGACAGAAGCTTGAGGCGATGCAACTCGGTGCAGCTGGTGGGAGCGACGAGCATCTTTTTATGACAGCTCGTCTACGTAGCTTCGCGGGGGAGGTGCATGTCTGTCACTACCTGACCAACTACCTACCTTGCAACACCTCATCCGTGCAGGGCGGCTCTGGAGAACGGATGCGGATAGGGCAAGGTGGTGAGGAGAACTGCCCAGGGTACCTTACCTATGTCAAGGGGGTCCTTGTTGTTGCTGGTCGCACCTCCTGTTATCCCGGCAGCTGAGGCGCGCCCGTGGCCCCGTGCAGCCGTTTGCCCGTGCTTCATACTTCAGAGACGGGACCTGGGACTCCTGAGAGGTGTCCGCGCCTAGTACGTATACTAAACAGATACCTATCATCTGGCCCTGGGGTTCGTCCGTCCTCTGAGGGCCGAAGCAAAGTCCAGACTCGAGGCGGGCATGCTACAGTGGTAGGTAGCTGTGCAAAGCAAGGGAGGTGAATCGAGGTAGCCCAGATCCAATCAAGGTAGCTATGTTGCAGCGCAGGTACGCACAGTGTATTACTGTAGGTCGGTGTCAGACTGGGAAGCGCTGCCTTGGCTAAGGTAGTTAGGTAGGCAGATAAGTCGGCTTGCCGTTGGTAGCCCGGAGCCCGGGATCAACTATTAACCTATCGCTTCAAGGGTTGAAGCTTCACTCGCGATTATCTCGTACTTTAGAATCTGGTGCTTGAGGAGCTCAACCACCTGCAAACCCATGGACTGCAGGACGCGGACTGTTCTCCAGACGCTTCGTATGGTGGCACCGCCCTCGGCTTGGTTATTCCCCCGCCTGTATATTCATCAGAAGGCGATTAATAAAGGAACCTCCTACACTGAAGGCACGACCAAACTCAGCCCTCGAGCGCCCGGAGCATGCCCAGCATACGCATAGGTACAACGGCTGTCCTACCAGCACCGTTTTCCGATGGATACTCGATGAACTAACTGACGTTGATGGCGGGGCAAGTATTTTTGCGCCTACGGTGTCACAATATAAGTAAACGCCCTGCTTCCATAGGATGAATCCACACTACTGCGCACTACTGGTCCCATTCACACAATTGGGCCGCTAAACCGCATTAAGAAATATAGACAAAACAGCAACCGGCAGACTTTGATACTATGGATCGTAGTATGTTGATATCTCTGTCATTTTGGCAGGAGGGATTGGAAAAATTGGCGGCGCAGTACCTAGGTAGGTAGGTAGGTAGCTAGGTAAATCTAGAACCTGCCTTTATGAACAGCTCAAAGTGCGGTATCTAGGTGTTCCGTATTTGGTAGTGTAAGTGTTCAAAGTACCTGTGTTACAGTATGCCAACAGCTCCACTAGAAGAGTCCCCAACAGTGAACCTATGCAGAATGCACCAAGTAAACACTATGTAATTGACCGTATCAGTATGGGCACTCTGTAAGTTGAGTTATGTTATACGACGACTCTATTGCTTCCATACGCACCCACCTTATAACTGTCAGTTCTCCTAAGACAGTGAAGATGCACCCTGGACTAGATGGGTCAGTAGCTATACCGGTGGCCGTCTCCATCGTCCAGAGTATCTCGGATCACGGTCTGCCATCGTTGAAGAAGAGAAGTTACACTAAAGGCTACAGGCACCGGCTGAAGATGCTACGCAATTGGGCCAAATTTCTCCTCGCGCTTCAGGTGCGGAGCCAGCTCTTTCATTCCCCGCTCCCGGGCTCTAGAGACACAATAAACCGACGAGGTCAACAGTTCCGTAACCTGCCACTCAACCGTTGAATATGCAATCAATGACAGCTTTTGATCAGCCAGGAGTCTGAACTTTTGAAGACCCTTGTATATAGCTCCCCACTTCTTCGCGGTGCCCATGTCCGTGATACCGACAGCATACAAGGGTTTTGGGGATCTCACAGGGGGTACCGGCAGCTTTTGACTTGTTATGGGAAAGCTTGCGAGAAGACGGCCCTTTTACCCAAATAGCAATGACAGCCGGTAAAGACTGCAGGGTATCCAGTCTCTGACCCCAGCATGTTGTCTCCGAAGCCGTCTGGCTCCCTTCGACGGGTACCTCGCCTGATGGCACCCGTCATCCCGTGTCGACGGGGCTAAACTGGCGTCCGTGTGGGCTGAATATTCGGGCTGTGGCCACGCTACGCTCTGCTAGGCATAGTTCGCTGCCTGTCTTCAGTTGACAGCTGTGAAGACAATAGACTCGGGTGCGCAAATTGGGGATCTGCTGCCAGGGTACGGAATACCCAAGTTCTTAGTCGGTATACGGAGCATATTGGTGTCTGTAACTCTGTATCTCGAGACTCGAGGACACTTGCAGGCATAGCAGTCTACTACCTACGGTCCGGTCGAAGCTGTGCGAGCGATTTCGACCGGACGACATTCACAGTACTAGTCCTCTCAGGAACAGGAGATTCTGGCTTTTCGGCGTCCATCCGTGACGTGAATCAGCCTCTTCTAGATGTGAAGCCGACGAGTCGACGACGCAGTGCTCAACGTCGGGCATGGAAATGTCGTGGCAATTCATGTGCCGTGGAGAAGGGACAACTCCTCAGCTTTATTGGCAGTTTGTGGGTCCTGATGGCGATAAATGTCTGGCTGGGCCCAAACGCGTATCCGCATCACAGCGATTGTCGCGAAGGCGAAGGCAGTTCGATGTTGATATCCTGCGATGGATAGCGAGCATCGCAACCCGTCGATTGGGTATTGCAGTGATTGGTGTCTGTGTGTTTGACAATCCAGTCACTTATCATTTCTGCTGACGTAGGGGTATACCAAATCCACCGTCCCGTGGGTGAAGTGGCTATGGCGTCGAGAGCGAATGTCATAGCGGATGTTACACTAGTTACACAAGATTCGAGAAGCACGACCTGATTTACACAGTATACTGGGTTTCGTTATTAGTATCTTTCTGAGACATTTATACTCTATAAATATATTTACATTGTTATATGAAAGTCGTATTTTAATCAGAAAAAGAGTTTAATAGTATGGTATAATAAGTAGTAAAATACTTAACTATTATTTTAATATTAATTTTAGATTTATTTCGTAATACTTAAAAAACTATTATAACTAGTTTCTATTTAATTTATTTGAACTTAGTACTTAGGAAAATAAAATAAAAAAGTGTTTTTTTATTAAGAAAAAAGAAGAAAAGAAAGAAAGAACGTGCACACCGAGGTGGCACTCAGTGCAGCGTACCAAGGTACATACTAGGTGTTATTGCTAGGTAGGAACCTCGGTCTTGTGCCTGCTGTGTGGTCCCCACCGCTTCAAATCACTCACCTCTGGCCTCGTCCCAGCCATTATTGTTGCCCACCAATACTTCCTCCATCGCTAATTCCGCTTGCCAACCGTCTCGCTGGCCGCAAGCTCCGATCTTGCCCTGCCTTGTTTGGAGCAGCAAGCAACTAATGGATTACAAGGGCGTGCAGTATAGCTCATTCAGCAACACCCTCGCATCGTCTACCAGTGCTTGAGGTATCTACTAAGTCGTCTGCTCGTTGGATTGGTAGGTACTTTTATTAACGTTTTACTAAGCTGTTCCGCTCTTTCGCAACTCTACTTACCCCGAGCCGCCACACGAGGCTCCTCTGTCACGCACACGCCGTTACTGAATCGCAGTTTCGACATGGCCCCCACTGCTATCGCGACTCCTTATGACTTCCCCAGACTGAGAGTCTCAGTTCATCTTGAGGTAAGTCAGCTTGGCACCCTGCTTGGTCCTTCGTCTAGCCGTCCGTCTCTTCGCCCCCATTCTTGAGAGAAATTCCACAAAACCGGGCGAGGACAAAGAAATCCAAAGAAAACGACCGACCAAGATGCCGCTGATTCTCACGAGAACGGCAGGACGATACTAGATATCTATCTCAGGATGATCCTGTTCCGGGTATGCATAAACTGCTGTATCGGCCTCGTTCTCTACGCCGCAGATCTGACACTTTTTTTCCGTTGAGAGTTCTTCGATGTCAAATTCTGCCCCTACCAGCCTTTGGAGGCAAAGCCCATCTTTGCCGCAGTGAGCAAGAAGCATGTAAGCGCACTCGCCCGCGAGGATTTCACTTGGCGTTGTTTTCTCTGGCTCTGACATTGCCCACCGCTTTAGGTAGTCGTCTGCCGTCTCACCGCAACGACCGACGACTCGAATCCTTGTGAGATCATCAGCATAATTCGCGATGATGATGTGCGTCCTTCGCAGTAGTGTGCTTATCCACCCTGGCTGCCACAACTGACTCGGTTGCAGGCCGAGGCAAGAAATTACTACTGTACTTGGACGAAGGATGCGGCAACGGGCAAACCTCTTCTGTGCTATGGCGGGGAGGACGCCAAGATCAAGGTCTATGACATTGTCGAGGGCAAGCTTGTGAACGTAGGTTGTGTCTTCTTCTATGTATCCAAGATCCACAATCGCTCAACACCTTATCTAGTGCCTCATCGGCCATGGAGGAGTAAGCAGACCTCATCTGAGTCTTTCTGCACTGGATCTCGACGGTACTGATGAATTGTTGAGGACATCTGCGACGTCGTCACGTCGCCCCAAGACCCCCTGATGATCGCATCCTGCTCCGACGACACAACAGTTCGGATATGGAGCTTGGACCCGAAGCATGAGAAGCAGCCATGTCTGTGTATTCTTGGCGGCGAGGGTCACTATTGGAGTCTGCTCACTTTGGTACGCCTTGCATGGTGGCTTTGCCGAATCTCTGCTGACTACTTTGCTCACCTTACTCAAGGCCTGGCACGATACAGGCCGGTATATTCTGTCGGCAGGGCACGATCAGATCATCAACCTGGTAAGTGCTGTAACGGGAACGAATTGTTCTCTCTTGTATATCTAATCAGTCCCTACAGTGGACGGTCCCAGATCTACCAACGGAACCTACAGACCGCCCTGTTGAAGTTCACTACCCTCACTTTTCCACGTCCGAGGTGCACAGCAGTCTTGTGGATTGGTAGGTTTTGATTACGCGAATTTTTCCAACTTACTAACGGTCCTCAGCGTTGCCTTTTACGGCGACTACATCCTCTCTCGAGCGTGCCACGATGACGTGATCGTCTTGTGGAAGATCGAGGGTTTTTCATCCCAAGACCCAGCTCCGCCTCAATCCATGGCTCCGACCACCATCAATCCGGGCAACCTCACGCGTTCGGCCTTTAACCCAGGCGTCTCGGCTGAATGTCCGGCACCTTACACTCGCCTCATAGAATTCGCTACTCCTGGATGTGGCCCGCAGTTCTTCATGCGCTTCAAACTGCACTTCGTCCCGGGCCAGCACCCTATCCTTGCTTTTTGCAATGCCAACGGGAAGATATTTTTCTGGGATTTTGAGCAGATCACTGAATTCCACAATTACGTTAAGAGCGCCGAGGGAGTAGCTCCCAGCACGAACGTAGAAAAGCCGAATTGGCTCAGCGCCATCGTACACCGAAACCATGGTAGTAGGAAGGCAGAGTTGACCGTTAGAGAGCGCAAGGCGGCTGGCAAATCATATCAGTCTGTCCTTGAGCAGATACCGCATTTCTCAAAGACATACAACAAGGAGACGTTGCAAACTTGGGAAGAGAGGTACTTGGTCGGCAACCCCCAGCGTGCCTTGAGGGCTCACAGAGTGGAAAACTTCGGGGCGTCAACATTTGTAGGGAGGCAAGTGGCTTGGAGTCCGGGAGGGGAGTGGTGCGTCGTGGTTGGTAGCTCAAACTTCGCCTTGGTACTGCAGAGATGGGCACCCAAGCGAGAGACATGAACACTGTCTAGACAGGTCGCCGTCGGCGGATCGAGTTCTGATGTCTCGTATTGGATAGCTAGGTGCACAATCCCTACTGCTGCTCTAATCTTCAGCTTGATACTCCCTGATGGGAAGTGATGAGAAAACTGGTAACACGGGTTCGTTGTCATCCTCTGAGGATGCCAGCAGGTCCTGCACGAAGGTGTCGGGCCGGCCGCCGTGCTCCATCATTTTCCGAAAGCTGCTTCGTGCATTGTTCCTCTCTTTTTCACGTCGCACTCTGGCCTCTACCATCTGGCCGTTGGTCTCGACATGAGCAGGTATGAGCAAGTCACCGATATACAGCGACACCATTCCCCGCAGCCTGAGAAGCTCCCGGTCCATCGAAAAAGGACGGTCCTCAAGCAGCTCATCCATCCGGGTGGCCAACTCCCGCAGAGTGCCCAACGTGCGCTGTCTGACCAGATCTCTCCCTTGACGTAACCTTCTGTCTCGCGAGTCCGTCTGCCAGACCGGTGCATCTGCCATAAGCTGGTTGTCGTCCATCAGCAGACTGTCATTACCACCCCCCAAAGAACTTTCCTGCCATGGCTCGTCTGCCCAATCTTCAGCTTCATGCTCGAGGCGGCGCAGAGAAGACGCCTGCTGGTTGTGTATCTGAAAGACCTCGTAGCTCAATTGCGCGGGCCAAAAGTCGATGGCCGAAACGGCCCGGCGGAATTTGAAGTTGTAAGGGTACCTTTGAATGAGATCTTGGAAGTACTCGCGCACTCTAGGTATGTTCTCCGCTGGGTACGCTCCCCTTTCTCGTCCGTCAGCTGCGCTGCCGCCGCCGCCCTCGCGCATGAGTATTTCGGCACCGAGTGCCCAGTAGTTGTTACGCCTGATGTCAACCTGTTTTCCGTGCACATGTGATCTCAGGAGGATCGCAAAGGCGCGCTTTGCATTGCTTGTATCCCCGTTGTCGAGGAACCCGTAGATGGATCTGACCAACGGCCGAAAGGGTGCCCTTTCCGATGCATACTTCGGTTTCTTCTCGCCGTCCTTCTTCCTGGAGCGGCGCCTGCTGTCCCCATCCAGGTTTTCTTCCAGTCCCTCGTCGCTGTCGCTATCTAACGGCTTCGTGGGTGCGGCTACGCCTCGCCGTCGGATGGTCGCGGCTGGATCTTGCCACGACTGGTGCGGGAACTTGGACTGTGTTTTTGATGGCGGCTGGTCTGTCTCATTGAGACCAGCGAGGCGTAGCTGATGCAGAACCGATGGGGTGTGGCTGAGCGGGTTGATAGAGTCTCTGGGGAGGGGCATAGCATTGGGTCCATGGCTGTCACTCATGGACATGGCAGAGGCAGACCTCTTCCGGCTAGTGCGCGTTTGGTCCATGGGCGGCGATTTGTTGAAAGCTGTGCTGCTGGTCCATGAAAGTTGTCGAACGTGTTCATCCGAGAAGAAGCTCAAGGGAGGCACAGGAGGACTCGATGTGATTTCGCATGGCAAGTGTTGTCGGGGGAAAGTGAGTTTGGAGTAAAAGTGAGATTTGGGAGTGGAGCCCTGTCGCCGCTATGTAACTGGATTGATGTGAAGTGCTGACTTAGGAGAGCGAGCCTACTCACGGTTGAGACAGCACAATAATCTCATCCACAGCGACGAAGGACTGGACGAATATACGATCAATCCGTCTAGTTTGGATTATGTTCTTTGCACCGTATTATCTTGGTAAGCTTGGGAGATTGTCCAATCGATGCCACCCTGTCGGGTTTCCCTCGACTAAGATACTACGACGTACACACGCAGCCTCCAATTTTCGTTGCATGCCGCCTGCCACTACCTTCAAACATTGCTCTCTCTACGTTGGCAGGGATTGAAGACGTCGATTCGGCTGCCTATCTTCGTTGCTGGCTCGCGGGCTGAACATGCGTCTAGACGAACTTTCTTTTCAACAGGCGACGCCAGTGCATCCTCAAAGTACGAATCACAAATCCATTGTTTCGCAGACGAGCTGAACGCAGGGAATGACCACGACCTGGTTTAGCCGTCGCCTAATGTACACTGTCTTTACCTCGTAGATTGTTTTTTTTTCCGGGAGTACGGCCATCCAACAACTGTCTAGTTGCGCTCGAAGTAGGTCCATTGGCCCTCAACGGGCTTTTCCTCCAGATCCTCCCACCTGGTACGACCGCCCCGGTTAGAATATCGTCATGAAGCAAGTTGTGGGAGAGGAAGAGACGTACACCTTGGCCTGAATCATCGTGTCCACGAGCTTCAGCTCACCTTCAGCAACCTGGATAACCTCCTCAATGAGACCAGCTCCAATCTTGTTCTCCAACTCAGAAACTCTAGTCGCCATTCGGTCAGCAACGCATCGCAATCCTTGTCCGAACATGCCCCACGTACTGATCGGCCGTCAGCTGCGGCTCGGGCTCCCACTGCACTTTGGCCACGTCGTTGAGATCCTTGCGCTCGGCTAGAAGCTTGTGGTCCTCGCGTTCCTTCTCGCTCCGAGGGCCTTCAAGGGTTCCGCCCTCGTCTTTCTCGCCGTCCCATTCTTCAAGTCGGATGTCCTGCGGCTCGTGTTGCTTGCCAACGACGAATGTCCTATCACCAAGCTTGACGGTGCGGGCGCCGCTGCCGTCGACGCGGCCGCTGACCAGGCGGAATTGCTCGGGTTTTTCCTTGACAATCTGCTCAGCTCTCTTCTCCCACTCGGGGTAGCCAGGTGGTACGGTCGCTTCGACGAGGGCGAGGCGGTGCTTCGTGAGCGCTTCAACGGATTGCCGGTAAAGTGACGACTCGGGGACAGCCTTGAGCTTCTCAAGGGTGGTGCCGTACAGATACAGCAGGGTTGATCGGGGGCTGTTGTGCGTCCAGAGACCGGTCAGGCCCGTGGGGGTGCCGGGCTCGAGGTAGCGAGCAGGCTTCACGCCCGCGAGCAGGCGAAATGTCCTTCGCATGTTTGCGGTATCAATTGGCTCGTATTGGGGTAGCGGCGTTGCGGGTTGAGCTGTGGATCGTGAAGACGAGAGCTACTCTCGTCGGCTTGATTTCGTTGACCAGTAGATTTACTTACATAAGTCATCACGGACAATCACGTGACTACTGATTGGCCACATTGATTAGATACCATATGCTACCTTCAAACCTCAGTATTGGTCAACGAAGTTGCCCGTCCAAGAAAAAAGAAATAAAGGGAGGAAAAGGCAGCAGTCACCATTCATTTGAGCCCAAGCAACATCGTTCATGTTTGTATTTACTATGCTTCTAGATACTGGACTTTATCTTGGCTGTTACCCTTACCTACGGTACATACTACGGGCTGGTAACGCCACTACCCCAAAAACTACTCTTACATGGGAAACGCACCGCGTAAGCGATTGTTAGTTGAAACGGGGTAGCACGTAGATCCAGGCTCTTGGGACCAAAATGGCGGTCGTGTCTGGGAGTTCTTGAAATTCTATCAGTAATCAAAGACCCTGGCTGCATGGCCAATTCAAGTCGCTTTCTCACTGAGGGAGTCGGATGCGATGCGAGATATTCCTCATAGCCGTGTCAAGGCGCAAAGGCGGCTGGTCATGCAGGCAGAAGATATTGTATGGGGACAGATGCGACTCGGCCAAATTTGTTGCATGAGAAGGGGGGAAAACACAACGATAGTTCCATATTTAAAGAACCCAACTTCTCCTTGTCCATGAGCTTCATAGAAGATGGTCGGCACTACGTAATTCGATACTAGGTAGGCACTGAGTATTTGGTTTCGGAGTGAGTGAAACATATGAGCTGCTTAGGATGCACTCTCACGGCTCTTGCGGTAGCTGGCCTAAGGCGGCAAGCGTCAGCACAACCCATGAGCTCGTTATACGTCAAAATTTGAGGCGTGACCAACCTCCTGCTCAACCTGCAGGCCATCAACGACAGGGGCAAGCTCGCTCAAAATTTCGTAAGCCCTCTTGTGGTATTCGATTTGAGCGGCGATCAAGTCGGCGAGGTTGCGGAGAGGCTCAGGGGTATCAAGCACCTAGCACTGCAGTCAGCCGTTGCTCCCGGACTTTTTTGCAAGAATACTCACATTTTTCATGACACCGACAGCTTCTTCCGTCTGCGTGACGAACTCGTCTTCGGCCTTCTCAATCTCCTCCTGAGCCTCGGGGCTGAGCTCTTGGGGCTGGGCCTCATCAGCCCTCGGAGATCCGGGGCCGAGCTTCCACGTAGTGCCATGCGCGCGGGCTTTGGCAGCGTCAAGAGTCAGCCGCGACTTCTCGACGTTCTTGCGCGCGCGCGTGGCGAACATCAGGTTGGTATTGAGGGTAGTATTCCAGCCAGCGAGGAAGCGGCTCTGAATCTGGGCGTCCTGAGCCATACGAGCTTCGCCAACACGCTCCATAGCCAATGCATACTTTTCGAGACCGGTGGCCAAGGGATCCTCTCCCGCACCGGTATGCTGCTGATGAAGAACCTGGCTGCTAGCCAGACTGGCCCGGGCAATGGCGTGGTTGAATGTCTTGGGCTGGGGCTTTGCGGAGGGGGGTGCTGTTAGGGCGGCCTGGGCCTCTGCGGGCGACGAGGCGGACGAGAGGAGAGTGACCTTCTCACTGACCGTGCGGCCGAGATCCTGGAAAGTCTCCTTGATGTTGGGGGGGTAGTCGTAGGCCTCGTTCGAGTATTGAGAGCTGTTCAGGGGCCGTATTAGTCATCGCCGGGTGCCTTCGATAAGGTCAAAGAAGCTGCAGAGAATCACCCACGTCACAGCCAGCATCTTCTGATGAACCTGTTTGAGGGCGTCCACCCTCTTCTCAAGGTCGATGTAGTCGGGAGGAAGTTGCGTCTGTCAGGGTTCGAAAAATCAGCTTTCATCCCGAAACTGGCAAAATGACGCGCATGTAAGGCTTACCTTGTCCTCGGCCTGACCAAGTTGCTCCTTAGTGTACTGGAAAGTACGAGAGGCGAATGGGGTGATTGAAGCCCCGAAAGAGCTGTATTGAGGGCTATTCGTCAGTTTCGAGGCGGCCTTCGTCGTATTCACTTGTTGAATACATGACATACGTGAAGTTCTTCCCCAGGTTCTTGAAATCCATTTTGCGGATATTCTGGACGAAGTACAGATGCGTTGAAGTTGTGCTCAAGAGCTGATGGAAGTTGGCACCGATTTCGTGCCTAGAATTTGGAAGACGGTGGCAGTTGTGTTCGAGGGAGCCTTGCCTCGTGCCTGCTGTAAGCTCCAGGTAGACAGGTATCCAATAACACGGCAGGGTATCAGGGTATATTAAATTGGCTGCACACTACCTGACGTCTAGCATGCTGTCACAGCAAGGACCAACCCGACGCAAGCCTGCTAGGAACGCTCCTCAGTACCTACCTAGCGCGTACATTGGCACGTGAAAAGTGGAGAGACATCCTAGGTAACTACCCATTATGTACCTACCTATGCGATAACGATACCTACCGAGGAACAGCGCACCCGGCAGTGTGGAAGTGCGCATCAAATCTGGGGCGCTGCGAGTCCACAACATGAACATGGCCAGGATCCAGGAATTCCCGTGACGGACAGGAACAGAGAGGACATGTTCAAATCTCTTTCTTATCACAAGGTACTGAGATTGCGCGGGGTATTGCTGCCTCTCTTCGACCGCTATCCGTCTAGTCATCCTTAATCGGGTGGTTTCGAGTCCGCCCACGACGGTTCGATGTGGCGGCATACATTCTCGTAGTCCAGCAATTTTGGATCGCCTAGTGGGAGGTCTGGTGTCGTCCAGAACATAGTCCAGTTGGTGTCCTTCAGCTTCCACGTTCCCAGAGACCTCTCAAAATACCATTTATTCACTGGATTGTCTTGTCGACTGCGCCAGCAAACCCCTTCCGGAAAGCAGCCTCGAACCATCGCATTGAAAACCACATCGGCGACGCCTCCACTCCCCTGACGGCTCTTGAGAACCGCGAACTTGTCCAGGTACGGCACAAGACGACCTGTTTTGTACGCTGTTTCCTCGTCCAGACCGAAGGGTTTCTCCCACGTCAGGATCGCGCCACCTTCATACTCCCCAGCAATGATGACGCCAGCCAAGCTCTCGTTCACGCGATCGAGATAGTGCTGAACGTCCAATTCTCTGTTGAAAGAATCGTTGATGAGATGAACCAGTCGAGGAAGGTCTATGCAGGTGTCGGTCAGCCTCAGACGAGGTGCTCCTGGCCTCGGCGGCAGCCAAGCGCTTATCGTAGGGTCGGGGTATACGGTGAGAGGCATACCCCGTTTGATCAGAGTTGCCAAATGTGTCTCACCGGATACAGGGTCACCTCCCTTCCCCGAGCGGACCCGTTCGATCGGAAGCGACGATGAGAAGACAGGCTTGTCTGTCAAGAGATTGTGAATCAGCGGGTTCTGCCGGTTTCTAGTCGTGACACTGGTGAATTCCTGTATTGGTTTGTTGGCAGCGGCCGATGGAGTGCTGATAATGGCCGAAGAAGTTGACGGCAGCATCGACAATACGTTCTTGGCTAGTTGAAGGTTTCGAGCGTGTTGCTGTCGCACGATTGGGGGGAGCTTGCCTCGTCGTGCCTCAGACCCAGAAGGGTGTGTAAGCCCGTACATGATACCTTCGAACTCTTGCTCTAGGTTGATGTACCGATGGCATGAATTGTGTTCGTCTGCGAGCGGCGTGCCTCCGGCAGGGTCCAGAATGATGACTTTCTCGACTGATGCAACCTTGACTCCTGCACGGAAACTGGCGGCAGCAGCCTCAGCGGGGCTGTGAGCCTCGCTAAGCTGGAGCCCGCAGAAGAACTTAGTAAGAGCAACTATTGCCTCGTCGGCATCCACAACCTCGACACTCTTCATATCAGGCGCCAGGGTGACGGGCGGGATAACCACGATGGCGTTTTCCTGCAGGGCTCGAAGAACCAAGTGCGGGTGCTGTACATAAACGCTTGAAGGCATGAAGCCTTGTGTCTTGGCCGCGTGCACCTCGGTCTCGGCCACGCATCGATCGAGCAAGATCGAGCCAGGCTCGCCGAAGCTTTCAATAGCCTGCTGAACCCTCCAAGACTGCTCTCTTAGGACCCCCCGGGGAGCTGGTCCGATATCGAGCACAATTAGGCTCACGAGACCAAGTTTCCGGAGCTGTGAGAAGGTCTTAGCGATGGCACTGAGCATCTTGTCGTCCAGATCCTGTGGGTGGGTCATCTTCACAATTGCGAGATTCACGGGCTCGTCCAGCGGGACGGCCGACTCGCTCTTTAGATCGCCTTGAATGAATTTGGGTGCCTGGTTGACGACCCGAATAGAAGAGTACGCATGGTCTGGCGCTGTCCGCGACTGGGGTGTCCTGGCCTTTTTGGACGTTCCCTCGCCAGACTGCAGGGCGTATTTTTGCAGGTAGCCCTTTGCGTCGCGACGAGTAGCCGATGCCTCGAGCACCGAGACGATGAAATCCTGTAATAGTTGTCAGGGTCTGCCCCATGGCTCAGTGATGCTTGGGTTTACTTACTCGGTCTTCTGCCCGCTTCTTCTCTCTCGCCTCAGAATTGGAAGAATGCCGAACGGCGGACAGAGCAACCTGAAGAGCCTCATCTTGCCGAGTGCTACCTGACCGCGGACGGTGATACAGTTTGCAGTTGGGTGGGCTGAGAGAATCAACAGCGAAGGGCGCCTGGAATGACGATGTGAGAAGAAGTCCCGTTGATGGAAGAAGCCGGTACAAGTAAGCAACACGTACCTTGGTGACAAGGCTACCTGCGTGTTTCAAAAAAGGAGTCCTCATCTTGCATTGAGAGCTGTGTGGTGGCGTGGAAGAGATCTCGGCCAGGTTTCTGGGCGGCTTAAGGTAGGTCACACAGACCGAAAGAAACACCGCTTGGGGTGACAGAGAAGACGGCGCGCAGAGATTGTTGCGGGTGCTACTCTGGGCGCGATCAAATTGAGTGGTGAGAGCACAAGGGCAGCAGGAACTTGAAATTCAAAATCTCAAACCTCTGTTATAAGGCAGGCGGGGTGTCAAGAGGTGGGAAAGGGTCAAAGCCCAGCCATTTCATCAGATGACCCCGTGGAAGGACAGAAAGAAGTGTCTGAGAATATGCTAGGGCGCGATCCGGTTGTACGATGACGAACGGCCTGTCGCCGCGGGACAAAAGTTGTTCAGTGAAGAGAACGGAGATGCAGCTTGAGGCCGGAGGTGAAGGTGCCTGGCAGCCACAAGACGACGGGCCCTGGCCCTGCTTGTTTCCCACTCTGTGAGTCAATGGACCTACCACGAGTCGTACTGATAAGCCGATAAGCCGTACAATTACTTCATTACGGCACCGCCATCGGCGACCGTCGTGTATCACCGTAGCACCGAGGCGAGGCGTCGGAAAAAAGAAGTAGAGGTAATGCAAGGTAAAGTCGATTTGTGAATAGAGTAGGACGTAGTCACTCATCCGTCTGACCGGAAAAGTGTTTTGCTTATTTGAAAGGTGCTTTGCCATTGTAGTTTCCTCGCTTCTGGCTATCAAATATCTCAATCGGGCACTTACACCGGCCTAAGCTACCTTACGTTAGGTACCAAAGGATCAGAGGTATAATATCTTATATAGTAGTACACAAGTAAGAAATCACCTGTAGTGTCATTGTTTGTCATTACCTGTCTGTTCTTAACCCAGGTATCTCAACTTAATAGCAAAACCAAACAGAAACAGCGACTCTTTTTTCCTTTTTAGGTGCTTGAGCCCGTACGTTGGTAATTGAGCACTGCGATTTAAGAAACCCGAGGAGAGGTTTAGACTCTGAAGTATCACCAATGGTTATAAGTCGATTTTACTGTGCCGCTGCTGCACATCCATTCCAACCACTAGCCATTAATTCGATGTTCTCACAGTACCTCCGCATGCGCAACACACGCGAATGATTGCATCATCTCTCCCACTCCCCCCACTCTCTCTCTCTGTGGGATGAAAGCACAGCCGTATTCAACTTGCACAACCAAGGACCTCAAGCGCGCCCAACTTAATCCAAGCTGTCAGACGTATAATCTCACAATGGCTCCGAGACTTCTATGGATCGGGCTTGGCAACATCGGGAGGGTGAGTCTCCGCCCCGTCCCTACAGTTCAAGAAATTCCACTTGGGTTGCGACAAATAGCTCATTTCGCCCAGGGCATGTGCCAAAATCTCGTGGAAAAGGCCGATCTTGATCAGCCTCTCCTGATTTACAATCGCACGCTCAAGCGAGCCACAGACCTAAGCCAAGATCTGCCCCAGGGCAAGACTGAAGTTGCACAATCCCTCAGCAAAGCCATCGGCCAGGCTGACATCATCTTTTCTTGTGTCGCCGACGACAAGGCTGTCGAGGACGTGTTTACGACGGCCGCCGAAGCAACCATTGAGGGTAAGGTCTTCGTCGAGTGCTCAACGATTGCCCCCGAAACAACCGAGGCGGCGGCCCAGTCAGTTCTAGGGAAAGGTGCCGAGTTTATTTGTGCTCCTATATTTGGAGCACCCGCCGTTGTTGCTGCTGGCAAGGCGACGTTGGTTCTTGCAGGTCCCAAAGCCTCCATTGACCGGATCCGCCCGTACGTCAGTGTCGTTGGAGCTCGGGAGATTAACATGGTCGACGAGCCTTACCGCAAGGCATCCATCTTGAAGGTACTGGGTAACACCGTCATCCTCGGCATGATTGAGCAACTGGCGGAGACGTATGTCACTGCTGAGCAGAGCGGGCTCGGAACCGATTACGTCAAGCAGTTCGTCGAAGCAATGTTTGGCAGGAGCCCGTATCCAGCCTATACAAAACGGATGCTGGAAGGGGACTATTATAAGCGAAAGGAACCGCTATTTGCTGTTGACCTGGCTAGGAAAGACGCTCGTCATGCCATGACCATTGCGAAAGTCGCAGGCACGAGGCTGCCAAACATCGAAACCGCTGATAAGCACCTCCAGGTCGTACAGTAACATGCCGGGCGTTCCGGTGACATGGCTGGCATATACGGAGCTGTGCGGAAAGAGGCTGGCCTCAACTTTGAGAACCATTCATAGTAGGGGGGAGGTGCGTGAGCAATAAGGACGCACGTGCATGCAATGTCCCCTTTTAATAAAAATGTGAGCTTTTCCCGTCGGATAATCAAGGGAAAGGGGAAAGAAAAACGAGAGAATACTTGATTGTTTTGTTGCATGCCAACGGCTTTTCAGTACCGGGCTTCGCATTACCGGGAGGATAGTTCCATCCCACGTTGCATATGCTGCCTATCTACCTACCTAGCCAGCTAGCTACATATGTACCTACATAGCCATGTATGTAGCTCCAGAGACCAATCTTACTAATCATCAACACCTCCCTAGCCTCGCGACAAGACAACCCCGAGGTGCTCCCGCCTTGAGCGATACAGCATCCTACCCGGCGAAGACGACACAAGAGCAATCGACGAGCCAGACAACTGCACCATCGCGAAGCTCGGCAAACGCAGATACAATAACGTGCAAGATTCGACCGAATAAAAAATGGCGCAAGGGTACGGTGTCTTCATCTACCTCTTTACCGACCACTCCATTTAACATCCAAATTCTAGATACAGCGTCTTCGTCGGCCTCGTCATCGTCGTGGCCATGGGAACCGGCGCCTGGTTTCTTTCGCCCAAGGGCGAGAATCAAATGTACTTCCTCTCCCAACGGCGCATGTAGAAGGCGTGCTGCTGGATTGGCATGTTCAACCATAACTGACGTCATTTACAGCATCTGGAGATCGTCACTACTACTGGCCCTCGCATGCTGCTACCTCATGTGGGCAATCACGTTCCTCGCGCAGCTCAACCCTCTCATCGAACCCCGACGCAGCGGCATCCGCCCGGGATTCGAACACCACTGACGCCCTTATACTTGGTGGTTGCGGAGGGTCGCAACCGGGTGTCGCTGTACTATTACCGAATTTGCACAACTATAAACCTATCTGGACGGCGTTGGGGACTGGCTGGGTTTCTATTATACATACTTAAGATGCCGGCCGTTGGGCCTCATTGCCTCGTACTTTGTTTCACCGGTCATGATGATGAGCGCGGGTGGTTCCGCCGCAGGCCCAGCTGCTGGGCCAGCAGCGCACGCGCACAAGGTGCGGCGGACAAGCATTGGGCATTAATTTCACGCAAGTTTGAGTACTGAATGCAGCGGGAATGCTCTCGTTGTCCTACATACAATTTGCCGCTATCCTGCGGCTAAGTCACTCGCCCACTCCTTCACATACAGCAGCAGAGCCCAGAGAGCCTTACCGTCTGCGGCAATGCTGGTCTCCCCGATAGAATCGACACCATCAAGCCCTGCGGCCCAGAGGACACTGCGTCCCACAGCCCAGCGCGCCAGGGCCCCCGTTGTAGCAAGCAAGGTTGCGATCCCGTAACCACAATCTAGTAGTATACGGAGGGCCTCAACATTGTTTGCAACCACTGCCCATCCTAGAGATCGCGCCGCAGCCGGCACATCATATTGCCATATGACCATCAGTATCGGAAACAGTTTGGTCGAAGACGAGACGAGTAGCGCAGTAGAAACAGAATTCGGACGAGAGTATCGGGGCAGTATGTTTAAGTTTCCCAGGGGGGAAAAGGTTGAAGAGGTCATGAACCGTATGCTCAAATGGAATGCGACTGTCGACAGGGCGCAAAGCAGTACTGGAGCATTGTCAGCCTTTGCCTCATACTGCTGTCTGCAGATGGGTTGTTACTACGTACAGAAGAAGAGATACTGAGAAACAATGGACTGCTGCGTCAAGCTGCCCAGGTTAGCAACCTCATTTTGGGCCGAGGTGGGAACGGTCTGCTTCTCGATGCGCGCCCAAGTCAAATAAACGTCGAATAGCAACAAAAGCACGCCCAATCGCACAATAGAAGACTGATCGGAGGTGGTAATTAGCAACGGACCGAAAAGCCTGGCGGTGTGACTTACGTCAAAGCGGTCATCGTCCTTCATCAGGGTATTATGGAGCAGATGGCGATAGACTTGAGGCTTGATCAGGACGAGGTCGATGAAAAGCACCACGAAGTCATGCTCAACATATTTGTCGCAAAATTGACCGCAATTTCTGCAGACGGTCAAGCGGATATTGTGTCCGCTGGACTTGTCATCCGCGTTGGAGTACTTGGTCCATAACGTCTTGACCGGGTGCCGACACTCGATACATATGGGCATTTCGCGCAAATTGAGGACAAAGGGTCTCTGCGGGTTGCACGGCGCTGGTGGCCGGGGGGCAGAGCCGGCACAAGATGGTGATCGAAGGCAAGACCGGAAGTGATGATCGAGTTAAGACTCTCGGGTTATTTACTCGGCATTGTCGTTCGGCCGGAGGCGTAGCGGAAGGCGTTTTCGCGCCGGGCTGACTGGTTGTTTGCGTCGTGAATCTGCCCCCTACTCCCTCTCCCACTGACGCTCTACCATGCCGTGGGGTTGTCGCGGTAAGGAACTAGTGCTAGGTATGTACCTACCTTAGCTAGGTAGTGCAGTACCTACAGATGCTATGTAGGTAGGGAGGTATTGGGTAGTCGGGTTCCCCTTGAATGCAGGTGGTGGGCCGCTGCAATTCTGGTGGGGTCGGGACCGCGCTACTGCTAAAGGCCGCAGGTCGCTATTAATTCGGATCCCAAACAGCCCACCGGCGCACGGAATGGGGGTTTGGGTCGAAAGCCACTATTCGGTCCCCGCTATCATCAACGCGACTGGCAAGTGAGTGGATCGCTCCTGGTTACAACTTACGTCGTCCCAACCCAGGGTCCTGTTCTAATTCAGTCTAGAAGTACACGCAACCTCAGCCTCTCGGCTCCAAGCACGTACATAGTAGCGATACCTACCTACCTACCCCAAGCTAACCCGTACCTTTCTGTTACCTTTAATCAACTTTTGCCTGCTGTTCTCGTCCGCGGCTGACTACTCCCGACATACCTCCATTTCTAGCCAAGGCATCTAAGGGCGAGTTCCCATACCCTGCGACAACTGACGAAAAGAGCATCCTACCCTCTGCACGCTGGCCTTTTTGTCGCCCGCCTACCACACTTTGTCCATCCTGCACCTCGCCGTGGGTACGCCTGCTCTTAGCGAGCCTGGTCTACGAAGCCGCAACACAAACCCGCCCGCCCAGTACCGACCGACTGTCAGTCATCGATGACCAGAGCTGCGCGCTGATGCCCCCTCCCCAACCTGCCTGCCACCTGTCCGACGAGGTGGGCGGCCTTGCTCGATTATGGCGGACCCCTTAAACGCAGTTGGGTCGGCATCTCACATGTCCTCCTCAGCCCTCCTTCCAGCACGTCACGATGCCGAAAGCAGGCCACGCAACCGCCGCCTCATCAGCACCGCAGATGATAGTCCCTCCGGCCCTCTTGACAAGCTTTCGGCCTCCTTCTCTGCCCTCCGCGGCTCATCCGGTCGCGACACCAGCCCTATGCCCTCCGGTCATCTGTCTCGAGGCGCCTCCACCAAACCGATAGCGGGCGGTGCGTCCGCGAATAACACTCGAAATACCACTGCCCCGTCCGCAGCGAGCTTTCTGGACACGTCGTGGTCTCAAGGGTGGGCCTCAATCCAGGGGCTCGCCTCCTCCCTTCTGTCCGGCGGAAGTATTCACGATGCCGGCTACGAGTCAGATCACCGAGAGGGCCGACGGTCCGCGATGAACGCCTTGAAAAGGGACTTCTCCACGCCGCCGCGGAAGACGACCAGAGCTTGGGGCCCCGAACCACCGTCAAATTCGCGGCCAAGCCCTCGTGACATTGGAGCAGGCTCGTTAGCAGATAGAGAAGCCGCCCTCAAAGCAGCCCGGACAGCGAGCGTGTTGGAAAGCCATGAAGGCGTCAACGGAGGGCTCGATGTGACGGGCAAGTATAAGAGGAGAAACTCGGACGAGATCATGCCAGACACGGCTCAAGAGGGGGATATTCAAACCCAACTGGTGTACATACACCACGTTCAACCAACTGACACATATGCCGGCATAGTGCTCAAGTACCGGTGCCGGGAGGATGCATTTCGAAAGGCCAACGGGTTGTGGTCGAGGGACATACAGGTCCGCAAGTGGTTAGCCATCCCGGTGGATGCTTGCGAGATCAAGGGTCGACCATGCGAACCGCCCATCCATGATAACCAAGGAGTAGATCTCCTGGCACCTACGCCCGAAGCAGTGAGCACTCATGAGCGAGCCGCGTTTGCACCGGACCCCTCGCAGCAGACCGATTTCTTCAGCCTTCCGAATGCCAGCGGCTCAACATCCGAAACCAAACCCGAAGAACAGGAGGAACCTCCTTGGACGCATGTGCGATGGGTTACACTAGACTCGAATCCAAAACCGGTTGAAATTGCACGGGTATCAAGGAAGTCAATGGGGTACTTTCCGCCTCGACGGAAGAAGAGCCTTCGTACTACCTCCACAATATCCACTCCTCGGCACTCACTGGACGCGGCAGGATTAGCGAACGCTTTCACTGAAAGCCCTGACCAAGCTGCCAGACCATCGTCTCGACGGCAGAGCAATCTGAGCAGCAGGCCAAATCTACCCAGCACACCAGGGAAATCTACGCCCGCGTCATCGAGGAGCAGACTGAATAGTGATGCTGCAGATACGCGGCCTGCCTGGATGAGGAGACCTGGTGGCGTCGGCTCTCTCGGGAGAACTGTACGTGCTCCTGGTCCAGAAAAGGATTACTTCAACTCGTGGGCCAAAAAGCACTTACCAGGGATCGCTATCGATGAGTCGCTGCCATCCATATCTGTAATGGGCTCCGAGACTGCGAATTTTGGATTCAGACCAAGTTCCAGCAGCGGGATTGTGGAAAGCCCGTTTGATGAGGGACAGGACTTGTCAGCATCGTCTCGGCAAGGTTCGGGTCTCGATCGCGCTGCGGCAGCCGTGGAGACATGGCTGAGGGGTGCTTTTACCAAGTCACCAGGGACACCTACACTCGGGGGCCGGTCGCGCCATGCGGATGACCTCGACCTCATCGAGTTGACTGACACTAATAGCGACGATGGGAGATTGCCGACCCCAGCCATTGGCGGAGGAGTTTCGAGCTCGGGGCTATTAGAAGCCACGCCGATGACCATGGGTTCAACGGCAAGGAGCAATGGAGAGGGATTTACTCGGGGCCGAACCATGAGCAACAATACAGCTCTCGACAAGAGCAAGAAGTCCGACTAGGGACCGCAGCCTTCACTGGCGCCTATCCGTGGATGACATCCACTGTGTTTTCGAGTGTCGGAAACTGGAGCGGTACCTTCGGCTGATTGTTATTTCTCGACTATTTTGCAGCCAATATGTCTGCATGCATTGTAAAGGCGTTCGCGGGCGTGTGGGAGGATGGAAGGTGCAGCACAATGGGGCTCGACGATGGGGACACTCTGCCCTGCATCTCATCGGTAAGGCAGGTTTGATCGCCACGTCGGAGTACGGTCAAACAAAAATCACCTGCCAGCAGACAGATTCTCGCCTTCCACGACCTTCCAAGGCTTTCTATTTACACTACATAATAGACTTGGGACACCGGGTGCCTTATTTTCATGAATTTTAGAAGTAGTTCTCAGGGAGGACGAAGCAAGCACGTGTGGTGATGAGTAGACGTTCACGGAAAAGTTGGCACAGCGGCATGACACAATGCTGGACCTTTAGCCAAGTCTTCCATGGTTGATGGTATTGCTCCACCAAACAAGGGGGGACAATGCTCCCGATATCAAGTGACGAGAATAACTTGTCAGTAACTACTCTCGCCGCCTGACTGCAAAAGGCTTTCCCCTTACGTCGCGACACATGGTATAAACGCTGGTGCTGGTGATTTAGTAGCAATAATCGAGTATACGTTGGCTCGTTTGCGTCCTTGGCATCCCTTGCCGCGACATGCCTATTCTGACCATGCCTTGTTCACTGTGTTCCTAAAGCGCTCAGATCGAAGTTCATGTTGGCAAGATCGCCGTTGTTGATGCCAAAAAATTGAAACCTATCGCTGTCAGTATTAAAGTACGATTCTATCAGGAGGAGTCATGCACAGCTCACCAATCTTCAACATTAAGGGTGTTTGGAACAGGTTGCCCTTGAGCGGACCCCGTGCTCCAACTGTCACTCGGACTCTGTCCGTCTGGCATCAGACCATCGAAATTAGCCGTCCACAAGCTGCTGTTCAGGTTGGTGCTGGATGCCTGCGCTTGTCCTGGTGGTTGCTGCTGTTGCTGGAAGCCTTGCATGCCTGGAGGCGCCACATGGTGACCTTGCGGGGGACTTCCACTGAGCCCTGCTTTGCTCGGTCCTCTTTGTTGGAATTGGCTGTTCTGTCCCTGGATACTTCCACTTGGCAGGCTAGGGTTCTGAAGCTGAGCCATGATACCAGCGTCTATGCCCTGCTGGTTAGGAGGCGGAGGCGATACTTGAGGAAACGCCGGCATGCTGGCACTGTCAGGAAACAACTGATCCGGTTGGAAATTCTCCCAGAGTGACTGGGAGATGTTTGGCGAGTTCCGCGTGACGAGGTACAGGTCGGGCGGCGTGGCAGGAACAGAAAAAGACGGGTTGAAAGGAGTAGCTGGCCTCGTCTGCGGCCGAGACGACGTCCCGCCCATGAATGTGTCCGCGTTTTGTCGAGGGTTGGGAGATGTGGGTGGGGGCATAGTCTGAGTGGTTGAAGTTCCGTCTCCTTTCATATGGCTCGGTGTCTGTGGACGGGATCGCTCGTAGCTCTCCTGGGGAGTCGGTGTATTTACGCTGAAATCGATTGCCATGTCGTCATACTTCCTCTTCGCCACGTCCTGGGGTCGTTGCTGTTGCTCCAGCTGAGCCAAAGCCTGCTGAGCCTTTCGATGCCGTTTGCCTGCGGCCTTCTGCAGACGTTCCTCCAGAACCTTGTTTCCGATGATTGACTCAAACAAGGTATATACCATCTTGCCCACTAGCCACACTCGCGATACCTCTTTCAAGGCCTGCATGCATGTCCGCAGTCTGTCCTGAGTCACCTGCTGTATCGATGGCACCGGCGACCGCATTTGGTAGACGTGCATGATAAGAGCAGAGAAGAGGCTGTAAACGACGAAGGCTGGGCAAAATCGCAGCTCGCCATGGGCGGCAAGGTTTTCGATGATTGAGGTGATCATGGCCGCCGCCTGGAAGGCAATGTTCCGTGATGGATATGGGGAATCGTCAGGGAAGCGGCTTCCCCCATTGGGCGGCATATGAGCCCTGTGCAGCAGGCACAGTGTTGTGTAATAGTTCGAGTGCAGCAGGGCAGACCAGAAGTGATGCCGAGCGACTTCCCAGTACACCAGTTTCGGGCAGTTCTGGAGCCAATCTGCCAGAGCCATGTCGCTGTGCGTCAGGTCGATGGCGTTACGCTGACGGCCTTTAGAGGCCACCGAGTACTGCTGGGAAAGCACCAAGCCCATGATCTCGCATAGTTTGACATACTGCATGAAGAACTGCACGTGAATCGGATCTGGAGGATATTCGCTGCTCCGGTCACCCTCGTCCTCGATGAAATCGTCTTCTGTGAGCATCTCCACATCCGAGTCGTCGAGGCTAATGTGTACCGGACGACCCAAGGCTACAGCGACCGATCTATCACGGGTAAAGAGAGTCCACCAGATCCTCTTCCATAGCCTCTTGTCGGATCGGCTTAGTTGAGACTGCTCCACGCTTCGGTGCATTCCGGACCCTTGAGCGACAATGGTGGCAACCCGGCTCCAGTAGAAGACATTCTTGGTGACATCTTCGGGACCTTCCCAGTACCAGCCCATCAGGAGTAGCGACTGAACGATGGTTACTCGGTCATCTTCGTAGTTGGCATCGTATAGGGCCTTTGCTCTCTTGTAGAAGGTCAAGGCGGCCGGCGTAGTCGAGCCGTTCGCGTCCATTAGTTGGGGGTTCGTACAGACTCGGGAGCCGGCCAGTAGGACTGCTTGAAGCAACAGCAAAGAAGGCGGATTCTTAGGGTCGCGGTATTGCCTCATGAAGCGAGTACGGTTGATGACTGGCACTATTGGGTGAACCCACTTGAAATAGGAATCGATCAGTTCGTCACAGAGTGACCTCGGCGGGAGGAGAAAGGCACCACGCTGGTGTAGGATATCTATCTCCACATTGTCCAGTTCCGTGAGTCGGGCCCTCGAGCCCCTCACGTTTTCGGGTAACGGATAGTGAACGACATCGGAGGAGCCCTGGCGATCGTGGACCAACAGTGTCAAATTGGACGACTCGCCCAAATATGCGACCCTGCCGGCATCTGTGATGGGTGCTCTCGTGAACTTGGGCTTCATGACCAGATTGAGGTATGTGCCACTGTCAATCTCCTCCTTTCGGGCCTGCGACTCTGTGTATGTGGAGGACGGCGTACCATCGGTAGTGTGGTAAACTGCCGGGGTTCGAGGCGGGAAAGTTCCTGGCGCGGTAGTGCTCGGGGCTCTAGGTGAACGATCTTCAGCGGCGTCCCCCTTCTCGCTAAACCATTACTTGATTAGCAACATGCTGGAAACACATGCAGAAGACGAAGCTGGAGCAGACCTATCCGAATCTTTGTTTGTCCCGGGATTTTGCGTTTTCTTTCGCTTGGGAGTTGGAATGCGACATTCGATTTGGAATGCGACGCAGTTTGTGCAGGGCACACCGAGGCTTGCCGCATCGCATCGTACCTAGGTAAGGCGTCAATACGAATGCCAAACTCTTGGTATGGGAAGGAGAGGCCGGGTTAGGACGGCGAAGTAGATGTGGTGATGATCCACAGACAGACAGCTAGGCCCGCGGAGAGTCGGGTGGTGGGAAGAGTGGATGAAGCTCATCGTACCTTGCGTGCATGGCAGGTCTGTATCGCGAAACGACGGTCAGCATGATTGGTAATCGAGATAATGTCAGGAACCGGGAGGAGATTGATGTTGAATGACAGAACAGCAGAGAGACGCGCGCGCGCGCGCAACGATACCTCGGCTCGGGGTGGGCTGAGGGGCGCAGGGCAGGATGAGCCGGGAAGTCTACGTACCTCGCAAGCTCTGGAAGCTCGTTGCCTTTTTAGAATCGAAGAGGAAACGTCAGCATATGACGCATGTCGACGGAGAGATGACGAGAAATACTGAGGCGCAAAGGGGTCGACGAACCTGCGAAAGCTCATGTGGTTTGCGGCAGCAGCGGCAGCGGCGGCGGCGGCGGCCGAGGCAGCAGAAGAGGTCCCTTGGGTGTTGGGGCTCGTGTTGGCGACATTGGAACCGGAACTCCCCCCGGCCTGGGATGGCGAGTCGGAGTTTTGCAAGGGCGGCTGCTGGTGCTGGTGCTGTTGCTGGGTTTTCGGGGGGGAAGGGTCGTTTGAAGACATGTCGACGTCCATGGCTGAACCAGGATAAATGTCATAGGCCCGCGACGGTGAGTCGTGAGAGTGATGAGAGACCGTCGACGAATTTCCGAGGTTGAGTGGTAGGAAGTAATATGAGGGCCGGAAGAGAGCAGGAGTGACAGTAACGCCTGTGGCACTGACTCTGGCTTTTCCCCTGCTAGCCCTGCTAGCTTTGGCGGTGGTGGTGCTGGAGCTGGAGCTGGAGCTGGCCGAGGTGTGAGGAATACAGGCACCGGCACGGCAGGCAATGCTGAGGCGGGCACTGTCGGCGGTGACGGAAGCTGGCGGACCGGGCGGGGATATTCGGGGGGAGGGGGATGCTGGTGGTGGTAGAGATGGCTGCGGCGGTATGAAGTGCTGTCGCTGAGTATTGGTGCGTATGCTTGTGCTTGTGCGTGTGCGGGTGCGGGTGCGGTTGCGGGTGCGGATGCGGAAGGAGGGGGCGAGGTCAGAGATGTAAGGCACCCATCTAAGTTACCTGCTGGGCTGACACCGTGTACGTAGAATAATAACGGCGCCCCTCAGAGCTGGAACTGGAACTGGAACTGGAACTGGAACCTCAAGTCTCAACTGAACTGCTGCGGCTGCTGGGGTGCAAATTGGAATTCGGGAAGTGCAAGTCTGCCGATACTGGGGTCGGGGCTGGGGCAGGGACAGGGATTACTGCTGGCCCAAACAAAGTGAAAATGGGTGCGCCGTTGGTACTCGAAGTCCTTATATCCGTAATGTGGTACTATTGCACTTTATCCACGCAGTAATACTGATCAGACAGGCACGTATTGCATCGCATGGCACGTTGGTAGGTGGTGTCTAGGTAGGTTACCTACATATACGTAGTGATGCTGTGCCTACCTAGGTAGGCCAGAGAATCACGGGTACTCTACACCAACCACTCAGTTCGCGCACACGCTCGCGCTGCCGCTCCATTGCAGCAAGCGCCCGGGCAGCAGGAACGACACTTCTGGAATTGCAGGTGCAGATGCGGGTGCGAGTGCGGGTCAGACTGGCCGGCGTACGGGCATCCAAATCTACCATAGCTACACTACACTGTGGCAGTAGCCCTGATGGCCAACGTTATGCTAGCGCGCCATGCCAATGGATATATACCTACTATGTAGGCAGGTGCCCGCCCCTACCTGCCTAGGTACCTGCCTACCTACCTGTAACCTAGGTAGGTAGGTGGGTTCTTAGGTGCCTAGAAGTAGCTGTGTCGTCCCCGACGAGATGGGGCAGCAAGAGCACTGACGACAGAGCGGCCCGGGAGTGGCGCTCCGCGTCTTCTCTGTCAGTGCCAAGCACGATCCCTCAAGGACATGATTGAACAGGGTTGCCGCCAGTAGGTAGTTCAGAGGCGCGTGTGGACAGCCTTGCGCCCATTCCAGAACTTTGAGGCAAGTAATGTCGTCGTAGACATCGATATCAGACATCGGCTTACACCCAAGCGGACGGTTACCGCGCTCGCCCAGGAACACAATGCAAGAACGAATGGAGAACCGGAGGCGAACAGCATCATTACAATATGCGGTGTTGCTTGGCTGGCTGGCTGGCTGCACTCAGTCCACGCATGGGGTTCCTTGCCTTCCCCTCCTCCATTCCTTCCTTACTTTATTTGCCTTGCCCCAAGTTTTGCGGCAAAGTGCTGGCCTATTTGCTGGATCTGGGATAAACGGGATCGAAGGAAGGAAGAGAGGTGGAAGGTTAGGAATCTCTACATAGTAGTGCATGGAGGAGCACCTGACACCTATGAAGTATTACCACTAGGTGTTCCTAGGCCGAAACGGCGTGGTCCACGCATGTATTTCCTGTTCAGGCAAGGCTAATGGTTTGCGTCAACGGCCGGCTTACAAGTCGCCGAAGAGGGAAAAAAAAAGCATATGTCAACGGGCGACCCAGCTTCGGCCCGTCAACCTAGCAAACCACTCATCAGGGAGCTTGTGCTGTGGCTGTGGCACACGACCTTCCAAGCACATCTGGCGTATTTGGGAAGGAGACGCGATGCCAAGGTTGGGGGCAAAGCCAAAGATTTGACCAGAACCCATTCATGAGAGAGGAAAACGCGCGGAATCCGACGTAGGCGGCAACGACGCCAGCGCGGCTGACAAGGGAGCCCGGCCGTCGGCCGTGTTGGATGCGCCGCCTTGCTCCACGAACCGCCAGTTCCTAAACATGAGGATGGTTCTGAAGACCTGGCTGTGACTTTGCCGATGTTGCTGGTCTTGGGATGATAGACGGAGAAATCCGAGCACTTCCAGGTCCATTCCCTTTGTCGGCGGTGCAACGCTGGGGCAGTTCCCAAATTGGCGGACGCAAGTCACCTACCTACCTTGTTTACCCTAAATAGGCCGGCCATATGCGAGGTTCTATGCGACTTCGTCTCACATCTATCTGTTCCCGGCATCGTCACCGTGTGCCTGTTGCCCTCCCGTCTTCTACCTGGAACTCTCCCCGTGCGACCAATGCACTTTTTTCGACAAGAAACCGGTGTGGTGGCCTCGCTGAAGCTCATCAGCTTGCTTGCATCAGCTTACCCGCCTCCTAGCGTCGATGGTAGGGCATGCAAGTCAAGAGTTGAGAATGGCGGTGCGAGACACTGGAGGCCATCAACAGCGTTAATAGGGCATAATGACCTTGAGAGTACAGTAAAGAAGCCTCGAGTTCGCGAGTGGTCCTGTGGCAAGGGTCGAAAACCTGCGGCAGGTTGCTCTTCAACGGTGTTATTGGTTATTGGTGGGCCATCTGCCATCTGCCATCTGCCATCAGTACCAAAGCTGTGATACGACGCTGCGAGTTGATCGACCTTGAGCGGCGTCGAGTCGAGAGCGCCGATTTCACTAAGCTAACGTTGAAAAAGGATGCCATATATACATACATGCGCCAACCCTGTTCAGGGTCCACGCGCCTCCTACGGCGCCGTGCGCGTGGCTATTAAGGCCGCCGCTCGTGCTCTTTATGCTTCTGTCGAGGGCCCTCCACTTCGACACCGCTGATAAAAAAGGCACTAACTCCCTCTAGTGCAGCTACAAACACGCATAGCAAGCTGGCGATCACAAAGTGGCTGATGGTGGATCCAATCTCCAACCACGAGCCCTCGTCCTTGACCACCCAGAAGAAATAAAGCGTGAGGATGTCGCTGATGGCCATGACAACCATGAACAGCGACGACGGCGCGACGCCCAGTCTGACGTTGAGAATTCCCAAGTTCGCCGAGATGAGGGCAAACGGGATCATCAGCTTGAGGATGAGCAGTGCTCCTTGCATAAAGGGGTCAAATATCGGAACCAGTCGGTAGACACTCTGCAAGCTGAAGGACGAGACTGAAGCCACGTTGCCTGTGCTGAAGAATGCCGACTGCAGCAAGACAAAGAAGAATAGGCAAATCCGCGCGTCTGCGAGCGTTAAGCCCCTATGCTTTGACTGCGACCCTGTCTGGTCGCGGCCTGCATTTCCATTGGAAGATATGGCGCGTCGTGTTTCCCCACTACCTTGTCGAAATATGAATGAACGATGTTCCAAGCTGACCCAGGTCACAAGCAGAATGCTGAAGGCCACGTAAAACAGCCCTTCATATGAGATAGTGAGAATGACGAAGGTCGGCGCACACGTCAGGAACATGCTCATGAGCCGATGCAAGTAATGATTGTTGGGCTGCACACGGTATGCCAAAGGCATGAGCAGTGAGATGACTATGTCGCGGGTCAGAACATCCGGGAGAGGGCGAGGATGGTTCAACATGACTTACCCAAGACAAACCAGCCGACCATTTGGTTGCCCCGAGGAAGTCCCTGCTTATTTTGGAGAGAAAGTGCACTGGAGCGTGTCACGACAACAGCCAAGAGAACAAGTCCAACCTGTCAAGAGTCAGCTCAGTTCTTTCCTTGCGTCGGACGTACATTGACTCACTTGTGCACCGGTCAGGGCCTTCGCTATCGGGAGGGCTGGCCTGGCGGTCTGACTATCGCTCGAGGATGACCTCTGCAGCAATTTATCCTCCCAAATGAGGTACACCAGACCTATAGAAGCCATTGCGGTTCCGCCGGCCACGCTGCCACGCCGTCAGCTTCCGTACTAGTATTTGTTATGCGAATTCAGATGACGTACACGAGGGTGACGTCTTCAACCTTCATGGCCGGAAGCAACGTAAATCCGCTCATGATGAAGCAAGAGAGAAACCAGGCGAGCGCCGGTAGAAAGTTCTTCCGAAGAAACCTGAGCCCATGTGTTGCTGGCCAGAACGCCCCGAGTATGTAGATCACTGTTAACACCTCTCGATGAATGTATCCTAGGGCCTGGCTGAGGTCAGTAGATGTTAACCAGCACACGAGAGACGAGATATACCAGAGAAAAAATGACGGCAATGTAGAATACGGCATTCAAGAGAAAAGAAACCGCGCCCGCGCCCGTTTTGACATGCCCAAAGAGGACATGGTGCCCTTCGACAAGAGAGCGGCGCCTGGCCCAAACTTCTTCCCAAAATACAACAGGGAAGAACCCGTAAGCGTAGTATGTGGCCGGAGACTTGGAAATGATGAAAGACGCGTATAGAGCAGCGAGAACTGAAGTAAAGAACGAGACCCCGACTGCAGTTCGTGACGGAGGGTGGGTGCCTCGCAGAACATGCAATCCAAGAACCCCTGTGAGCGCGAAAGCTATCCAGCCGAGATAACCGATGGTAATGAGTGTTCTGAGGAACAGCCAGTCGTATGTCTGCAGGTAGCTCAAGCCCTCGAGGGTGATTTTGATGAGAGCGGCCGACTCCTCAATAGCCTCCTCGTAGTTGCCGGCGTCAATCAGGCGGCGAATCTCGCCGACACGATGTTCTGGACCAAATTTGGACTCGCTGAATGGTTCAAAGGGTCGATAACGCAGCTCAGTTTCTTTCTTTCGCTCTTCCTTAATCCTGTACATCTCAAGGATTTCTCTGGCGTTGACGAGTGCCGCCTCGGCCTTTTCCTCAATCTTCGAGGAGAGATAGGAAAGAGGGAGCTCGCCAACCGAGTTAGCTGGAAACTCAACGCCAATCAAGTACGCCATCAAGGCTGCTACATCTGCCTGGGCCACGTCGTGTCTCTTGACATTATCCAAGTGCCAGTCGGAGGAGTACTCATCATGTCCCGCAGCAACGGCGTCGTGGGAAAGAACCGGCGGGGCGACTCCCGAGCCCCAAGTCACCAGAGGCGTTCGAGTGTTGTTCGGGTGGCCATCTCCATGGCTGCCCCAGTCACTCATGCCGTGGTCGGCAGTGAAAACAAAAGCGGTCCGATCGTCAGCGTAAAACTTCTCGATCAACTCCGTGATTTCCTTGACTCCTTGGTCTACAACTTGTATGTTCCTTAGATACTCCTTGGAGTACGGGCGGTAGGAGTGCCCAGTGGTATCCAGGCCCAGGAGATGGAGAAAGAAGACGATCTTGTCTTGATGGAGTGCGGCACCCAGCGTCGCGTTCTTGGATGCCTCGGCGAAGAAGTCTTTAACGTGGTCGAAAACCCAATAGTCCAACTGCAGGGCGTCCTGACTATTATCCTCAAACTCGGGCCCGTAGGTGTACGAATCAACACGACCGGGCACAGCACCCTCTTCAAACATGGGCAAGATGTCAGGGGAACCCCAGCTCCACGTGTGGCGGCTCCTGTTGAAGACGCTGTCGAAATTGACGGGGTTGAGCTTCCAACCGGTCGCTACGGCAGATACATCCTCGTAAAGACCAGCAATGAGAGCGACGTGGCCCGGACGGGACTCGGTGGGAACTCGGGTGTGCGACACGCCAAACGTGCCGTGCTCTAGAACGCGAGATCGAAGGTAGGGGGCCAGGGGCCGCGGGGTGAGGTCATGTTCGGATTCGGGGTAAGGGTCGGGAAAATACTGAAAGGCCTTGTCGGCTCGCAGGCCGTCTCCTACATCGCTAGGTCAGTGGAAGGTGCTTGATGGGCGAGGAAACAAGCACAGGGCATGGCGTTGACTGGTCACATACCAACAAAGAGAACAAGACGGTCGGCAGGTGGCTTGACATTGGCAGGGCGGTCGATCTGAATGAGGCGCATGCCAGAAACAATTGGACTGACAAAATATATGTCGAAGATGGAGTAGATGTAGACGAGGTGAAATACGACTGCAATGGCCAGAAAGCCAGCACGCGAAAATACGGCCATGGCGGTGATGGCTACACAGTGAGTGCGCTATACGACTGGACAGCGCAACCGCAACCCTTCTATGCACGGTTTTGTTGAACTGAAGCTCGTTGCCTCCCGTCTCTCTCGTCACTCACTCCGCCTCCTCGTTGCTCAGTGATGAGAACTGGCTGGCTGGTAGTCTTTCAGAGGCATGGAGATGCACCCGAATCAGGTTGAATGGGAGTCGAAGATGCAAGTGATAATTCAGTAAGGACAAGAAGGGGGAGCGAGGGAAAGGGGAGAGCGACCTGGCAAGAAAGCGGAGGCGGACTCATCTTACGGATTGCGCATTGCTTCGGGGCCTTTGTTGCAACGACGCGGAAATTATTAGCGGTCGCGACACGTTGTTCGGGAGCCACATCGCGCAAGACAGGGGTCCCGCTCCTCTTGAGGTACGGAATACACTGCCGTGGTACCTTGGTCATGGCTCATCCACTTACAGTGTAAAATACATGTAATGTACCTACAGTGATTGTGCACCAGGAACACCTTCGGATACCGTTATGTAATCCCCTACCAGTACTGCCTACTACTACCTCCATTGCTCCAGTACTAGGGAGAACGGAGATGCCAATAGTGTAATATTCCACGACTGATGAAAGGGTACATATACTAACAAGATGTTTGTTAGTACCTTCCTTGCTAAGGGATCGTTCAAAGCCCAGGAAGGACAACTTTGGGCCGAGTCGCACGTCACAACACTCTACAGGCGTGCCCGCCAAAGACTGAAGGGGACATCAAGGTGTCTCATCTCCACTGATACTTGTTTCCATACCTAGATACTTCGATTGCTGGGAATTTCCTAGAGACTCGGGCATCTGGGGCAATTGCAACCCCTTTGGCCACGGACACAGCCTACACGCGAGTACCTAGGCAACATAGTACAGACCCACCCCGACGAAAGAGAAGGCTGTATTCACATCCCGACATCAAATCATTTCTTGATGGCGGCAGTCTGACTTGTGCAGGTGAGCAATCGAATGCGTCATCCAGCTCTCCCAAGCATCAACAACAAAGCCTCCAAGGGGTATCAACCTATCTCTGACACGTCTACCGACAGCAGCAGCAAAATCAACAGCATGGATTGTCTATCCAGTCAGCTCATTCCATAAGCGACTTTGTAACTCTGGAGTAGAACTTTGCAGCGTGTGGCCGGGAAAACTCAATTTCTTCGGTCAGGAAATCGGGAAGCAAATCAATCAAGTCGTGGTCACGATTTTCATCCAGCTGCGGCTTGTACGTGAAGTGCGCTTCTTCGTAGCTGTCACCCGAGGACTCAGTTTCGACTTCAAGTTTGAAGTGGAGAGCTAGTGAGATTGTGAGCGTGTTTGTCGTATGGGGAAAAAGGATTTCACTGGGGTTACTCACTCCCGTTTCTGCCCGTCTGAATGCAGTCGAACACCTGGCCAGATGGGTCACGCTTGACTACCCTGACAATCAATCCTGTTAGGTCACCATAGAGGTCCTCTTTGAACTGGGCCGTCTGCATCGCGTCCGAAGTAGCCGTAGAAATAGCCCTGGAGGCTGCTGTTCCACCCTTGACAGCACTGCCCGGAACCTTTGGCATCTTGGCGGTCGCCGCGGCTTCTGCCGATCTGCTCGCCGCAAGTTTCGTTGACAGCGACTTGATTTCCTGCTTGGCCTCTGAGAGAGACACGGTCAACTCCGTGACTTTCGTTTCCGCTTCGTCGAGCTTTTTCTTGTTCTGTTGCCCCTCTTTCGCTAAGATTCTCTGGGTAGCCAGGTCCGCCTTGAGACTGGCAATTAGCTCAGTCGCAGCTGTTTCTGTCAGCTTGACAACTCTCGTGTGGTCCTTGATCTCGGGTACTTACCTCTAGCACGGCCCTCGGTCTCCTTCCTCAGGTTGTCAAAGTTGCGTTCGGCCGCCGTGATGCCAACGTCTCGCAAGTCGCGGTACTTCAGCTCGAGACTTTCGTACTTCCTGGTCATCTCACCCAGGCGTCTACGCAATTGCACTTCGCCCGCGTCCGAATCCAGACGGCTCAGTGTCTGAGAGACCTGCCGTTCAGGCTGTTTAGGCGCTGGCAAGTTTTCGATTTGGTCATCTTGATTGTCGAGATCCATGGTTGCCGGTAACTGTGTCTCGGGTACTTCGGAATCGTTTCCGGTCGACTTCTTTCCCGGACGGCGGCCTCGTTTTGCTGGCAGCGGTCTCGTAGGCCTAGAGGCTGAGTCCGGCGCTTCCTCCTCCTCGTGCTCCCGTGTCGCTGCAGCGGATTTTAAACCATCTCTAGCCTGAACGGTGTTTTTCGTTGCCGGTGAAACGGGGTTTTCTTCGTCGTCCTCGTTCAAGTCATCCTCATCGTCGCTCTGCTTAGGTTTACGCCCTCTTTTTGTGGACTTCGCGTCAACCTTGATGGACTCTTCAACAGCATCCTTGACGGCAGAGATCGTAGCCGCAGGCAGCTTGCCGCCTGTGCGACGCGCTGGCTTCTTGGTAGGTTTCGCGACTTTGTTTGCAGGAGGTCTGCCCCGTGCCTTCTTCGTCGGCGCCATCTCGCGGTTCTCAGCTGAGATGTTCGTTCCGACCTTTGCGCTCAGTTCGGAAAGTTCGTCAGAGTCTGAGTCTACCAAGGCCAATAGTCTCGCTGGGCGGGCAGATCTTGACATTCGCGACGTGACAAGGCCGGGGGTTTTAGTTAGTCGGTCGCGCAGACGCGTGTTGGTTCGAGGATCGGTTGGGCAGTGGTGGAACACAAATCGCTCGCGCTTATAGTTCGATCGATGCGGCCGTCAAGGTTTTGATACGAGCAGATAGTTGCGTATGAACGAGTCACAGTAGATGTTGCGGCGTTCATTGGCTTGGCTGTGGTTGATGTCCTGATCAAAATGCGCAAAGGTCGTGTAAACTCATATGGGGTCCTTTTGCGACGACAGAGTAAACAAGCAGCCCACCACCTATTACGGATCTGGGGAGGTACCTGCATGGGTCCACTATGAGGTGCGGGCGAGCACGGGCACCTCAGTTAGGTGTGCATGCCGTCCGCCACAACGGGGACAGTCCGGCGACCTAGGTAGGTAGGTAGGTATCAAGCCATGGACCGAGTGGGTAGATGTGGCGGTGCAATAGCTCAGGCGGCCTATAGGTAGGGTAGGTACTCTAGGTGGGCGCCTAGGTAGGTCGATATGGAGGTACCTACCTAGGTAGGTGGTGAGTACTGAGTATACACTGGAGGTGGTACGGGGAGCTGCCTGCGGGCACCCCCAGGCCCCACCATGCAGAGACACTGGAGTGGCTGAGTACACCTCGCGCCTACGTGACTTCTTCTCGTCCACCGTTTAATACTAAAGTGCCTGCTCTTGCTCCGGGTGACTTGCAGACACGACCATCAAACTAATTTGGCAACGCGTCGCCTAGGACTACGCTCCTGCGGTTCAGAACTGTAACGTTCGCCGATTTCAAAGACGGGCTTTACATCTACTGCTATCTTCCACGCGCTCGACCCAAACGGATTCTGACTGCAACGTGACGGCATTCTGCCGCCACGACGACTCTGATGACGAGTGACATCGACCGCTGGGTTGGCTCCGTCGGAAAGTTCCTCGGTATGGGCGACCGCAAGAGAGGTCTGGGCGATTTCGCTTTGGACTTGTTACTGGTGGCTGGCATGGTATGCGCCATAGTCCTGCTTGATTTGGCCGGTAGAACTGACTTCGTCCGCTCACGAGATGGCAACTGGAGTCTACTTGGCTCGCAACTTCCTATCATCCCTCACGAACACACTCGCCGATCCTGACCGAGAAAAACACGAACAAGCGCGATTGCAGGCCAAAGCCCATCTAGAGCGCTTGCGCAAAGGGAAGAATGGCGGCAAGTCGGCCGACGACACCACGGAAGATGGCAGGGCGTCTCGTCGCGGCCCAAAGCCGGATGACTTGGTGTTGAACGAATACGAGAACCTCATTGCCCTTGAGATGGTGGCCCCCGAGGACATCCCAGTGGGATTTACGGGTGAGCAACGTATTGAAACCCCGACCAAGGATGTTAATTGCTGACATCCTGTAGACATTGGTGGTTTGGAGGATATCATCGACGAGCTTAAGGAATCCGTCATTTACCCCCTTACGATGCCGCACTTGTATTCACACGCTGCGCCGCTACTCTCTGCGCCATCTGGGGTCTTATTGTACGGCCCGCCTGGCTGCGGCAAGACGATGCTGGCCAAAGCCGTGGCTCACGAAAGTGGCGCTTCGTTCATCAACCTGCACATTTCCACCGTCACAGAGAAATGGTATGGCGACTCGAACAAGCTAGTTAGAGCAGTCTTCTCTCTAGCTCGCAAGATGCAGCCTGCCATCATCTTTATTGACGAGATCGACGCGGTTCTGGGGACAAGAAGAAGTGGAGAGCATGAGGCCAGCGGCATGGTCAAGGCCGAGTAAGTCACGTTTGATCGCTAGCGTTCGTTGTGCCAGGCACTGATGCAGTCTAGGTTCATGACATTGTGGGATGGCCTCACGTCTTCGAATTCCGCTGGGATGCCGGCTCGGATAGTCGTTCTAGGTGCCACGAACAGGATCCACGACATTGATGAGGCCATATTGAGACGGATGCCCAAAAAGTTTCCCGTGTCGCTTCCTGGTAAGGAGCAGCGGCGGCGGATTCTGCAACTCATCCTCAAGGACACGAAGACCGACCCTAATAGCTTCAACCTGGAATACATTGCCAAGGTCACGGCGGGCATGTCGGGTAGCGATATCAAGGAAGCGTGCCGCGACGCGGCAATGGCGCCAGTCCGCGAGTACATGCGCGAGCACCGCGCGAGCGGCAATTCCATGGCCAGCATCACGGCTGACGACTTCCGCGGTATCCGTACTGAAGACTTCTTTGGGCGTAAAGGAGGTGGCCAGATTCTGATGGAGAACCATGCGAAACAATCAGCAAAGGAACCGGAGACTTCGGCTGATGGATACGAAGACATTGTCGAGGATTTAGGCTGAGCATATAGAAGAAGAACGAATTTTAGAAAACAAACAAGGTGCTCTGTCGTTGCGAAAGTTTCCCATTCGGCACAAGGAGCAAGACATTTAAAGTTAATTCAGGCTTGGTTATGGCGACGACATACTGGGGAGGAAGGACACGGGCAGGAAGCACATTACCTACCTAGTAAACCGCACTTTTATACAAGAGCATCGGTGAGAGACACTTATAAAATACCTGATGACAGGCAGTGTCAGTATCTGGCCATCACAAGCTTTAATCTGTCTGATGTCAAAAAGCTGTCAGTGTCTACCTACCTACTACCTTCTTGGCAGAATGTCAATGCTGTTTCACAGGCTAGTATTTCAAAATGATCTTAAGGATCGCCTGCGCATGCGGCCTTTTCATCGGCGGTCATGTTGGCGGGGGACAGAGGCGCATTGGCCACTCCGCGCCTCTATATCGCCCCGCCATCGCCGACGTTCGGGGGATGTTCGACACACCGACAAATCACGTCATCCGTGGAGCCCCACACATACTGCTGTCGCTGGGCTGGACGGGAGTGCATGCCCGTTCCCCCATAAGCCATAAGCCGCCCGCCGGCCGTAGTATTTGTAAACTTCTCCAGAACAACCACTAGACGTTCTCCTTCCTCTCCCACCAACTCACCTGACTTTACTCGAGTACGCCGGTGCTGCGTGGGACAACTGACTTGCTGAGCAATTCAGAGTGTCCGCGGCGAGAAGTCTGGCTCATCACCCGAGACCAGCGGTAGAGTACTCGATTTCCCCCAGCACTTCTCTGTCGCCCGCTTGTCCTGTTAACGGACCTCGCATCACTTGCGACGGGATAGCGACACTGTTGTCACTGTTTTCGGGGTTGATCAAGTCCACCAGACCAGTTCAAATCTGTCGCCGAAATCAGACCATCTCGTCGTCCGGTCGCCTCCTGAGTGTGCCATTCTCACCACTCCACTGACTCAACGGTTTCACCATGGCTACACCGCCCAACAACGGACCTGGAAACAAGTCCAGCAACCCGCTCAAGCGGGTAGACCTCGACGGACACGACCTTCCACCGTCTCCCGCTCCGTCGAGCCCTCGCAACGGACGTCGTCGCTATGCTCTGGCTACTGAGCTGGTCTACACTGACAGCAACGATCAATATGGCGCGTCCAGCATCCCGATCTACCAATCTGCCACTTTCAAGCAGACCAGTGCTAACGGCGGAAATGAGTACGACTATACAAGATCTGGCAACCCTACGCGCACCCATCTCGAACGTCACTTGGCTAAGATCATGAACGCTACAAGGGCACTTGCCGTTGGCTCCGGCATGGGTGCCCTTGATGTTATCACTCGCTTGTTGCGGCCCGGCGATGAAGTAATCACGGGCGATGACCTGTACGGAGGCACCAACCGCCTGCTCACGTACCTCTCTTCGAACCAGGGCATAGTTGTGCACCATGTTGACACAACCAATGTTGATTCTGTCCGTCGGGTCATCTCTGACAAGACCTCCATGGTGCTACTGGAGACGCCGACGAACCCTCTCATCAAGATTGTCGACGTCCCCTCCATCGCCAAGCTTGTTCACGAAGCCAACGATAAGGCTCTTGTGGTCGTCGACAACACCATGCTCTCGCCCATGCTGTTCAATCCACTCGACATCGGCGCTGACATTGTGTACGAGTCTGGCACCAAGTACCTCTCTGGCCATCACGATATCATGGCAGGCGTCATTGGTGTGAATGACTCTGCCATTGGGGACAAGTTGTATTTCACCATCAACGCCACCGGTTGCGGCCTGACACCCAACGACTCGTTTTTGCTCATGAGGGGAATTAAGACACTGGCTATCCGTATGGAGAAGCAGCAGGCCAATGCACAGCAGATCGCCGAGTTCCTTGAGTCCCACGGGTTCAAGGTTCGATACCCCGGACTCAAGTCTCACCCCCAGTATGACCTTCATTGGTCCATGGCTCGGGGCGCTGGTGCAGTGCTTTCCTTTGAGACAGGTGATCCAGCTCTTTCAGAGAGAATTGTAGAGGCCGCCAAGCTCTACAGCATCAGCGTTAGCTTTGGCTGCGTAAACAGTCTCATCAGCATGCCCTGCCAGATGAGCCATGCCAGCATCGACGCCAAGACCCGGAAGGAGAGGCAGATGCCGGAGGACCTTATCCGGTTGTGTGTGGGCATTGAAGACGTAACTGATCTGATCGATGACTTGTCCAGAGCAGTAAGTGACGCCTGGCGCAGACTCGGCTCGATACAAAACTGACAATGGAAGTAGCTTGTGCAGGCCGGAGCTGTCAATGTGACCTTGGATGGCTTCCACGCGGCTCACTCTGCGCAACCGGTACGCGTGGCTTCCTCAGAGACGGGGCTTTGACCACACAACTTGAGTGGACGGAATCACCGCCTGCTTTCCCGCCAGAACGTTTCTGCGTGAAGTAATTGGTTGCTGGGCACTGAGAAACTCGTGGAGGCCCTGGTCAACCCAAAATACCAGAGCAGGGCATGACATTGACGGGTTGAGGGGGAAGAAAAATCCAGGTACACTGCTTAAATGATTATTAGTTTGGCACCGCATTTGCCCCTGTTGCTTTGTGAGGCTGTGACAAGCGCGAGCGTCGTTGTTTTAATAATTCCAGTGGAAGCATGTTGGATCGGCCCAGCACACATAGAACGCAAAGTAGCCACAGCTCCAAGCTTGGGGGCGGTCGCTCTAGTGAAAATTACTACACGGACAAACCCATGTCCAAACTACGATACAGATAAATAGCAGCAGGCTCCTGCTTGGTTCCGGCCTCCCGTGGGTGCCCTTTGTTACGCAACCCTGCAAATAGCCTAGGAAAAGTCGAAGCGGTCTGGGAGAACGACGGGTGCTACTAGTGTCCAGGCGTACATGGCATAGCAGACCCAAGCACTCACAATCTTTACCCAGCTAGCCCAGTACGATCGACCGACAGGGGCGAAGTTACCGTCGTCGTGATCATCCCAGCTCTGAGTTAACAGCGTAGCAATCCAGGTCGTAGCCAGGAAGAAGATAACATGGAAAACGCTGTAATTGTACTGAGTCCGAGCACGCTCATCATCTCCAGGGGCGTGGTTGCCACCGACATCGCTTTCGTCATCAGACAACAGAGCATCAGCGGGCAAGCTGCCCTCTTCCACAGCTCGGCGCAATGCCTCAGCTCGCATCTGCTTGTGGGCATTGGGTTGTTGTGTAACCAGATCATGTTCGTCCTCATCCGGCAGACGAATGCCACCAGAGGAGCCCAGACCAAGACTCTGAGTGGCAGCTCTTGTGGTTGTGTAGGCGATTGTGAGCATGGTGACGATCGCACCAATGACGATGGAGGTCGTGCGAGTTCCCTGGGCTCGGATTAAGGGATTGCACTGCTTGTCATCAGGCTCCATGGAAACGGCTGACATGGTGAGGTAGGTGCAGTAGACAGCAACCATAGCGCCTTGAGCCAGGCCAGCCTTTGGGTTGTACTCCTGAACAGTCGGGTGGACAGAAACGAATGAGATGCCGATCCATAGCAGAAGATTGATAGTGATGGCTGCCTGGTTCATGGTACAGCTCTCTCTCGCGAAAAAAATGTACTGGACAATTGTCATCGCGAGCGAGGCGATGTACATACCAAGAGTAGACCCGATGAGCACTGTCCGCCAGACCTTTGAATCGGTCTCTTCAATCTGCTCAAGACAATACTCGGCCCAGTTGTGGGCTAGATCAACGAGTAGTATAAGGCCGAGGACGAGAAACAACATGCCGCCAACTTGGGCGATGTAGGATCCCCAGAATTGGAAGAACTCGTCAGGAATCAGAAACGATAGGACTGTAAGAGCCAGCCACGCAATGATCTTGGGGCCCCAGTATCCATTCTGAATGGCGGCACGCGGGTTCTTGGACGACGAAACGCCGAAGAGCAAGCCGGCAAAGATCAGGTGGAAGAGGCCGAGGGCGAAATTGAAGCGGTGGACGGCCATCCAGCCATAACAATTACCCGTAGGGCAACCTATTTTGACGTAGTCGAGCATAAGATGTTCCAGCTTTTTAATGGCCCAGGGAGTGAGCATAATCCAGGAGAGAATGGAGTTGACAAGAAGAATGAGGGCATATCCGATGCGAGTCGCAACACTGCGGAAGGGTTAGCACTGATTTATTCCACGATGTCATGGGACGCGCATACCTGTTGCCACATTTTCCGCAGGCACTGCACACAGCGGAGCAGGTGGCCGCGCCGCAGCAGCTTGCAGCAAACCCGATGATCTAGGGCGCGTTGGTGTTAGCCAGCGTCAGTTGAGGAAGCTGCAAGAGTCGGCATACCGTGCCCATACTCGGCACCGCCATCAATGGCAGAGAAAGCAAAGCACCCATGGTGCCGGTTTTCAGATCGATAAACGATCACCGAACAATGTTTTCAATATCGTTCGGCTGGTGTTCGTGATGCTGCGTGGTGTATGCTAAACGTCGTCGTTCGACCGGCGATGGTGTTGATGTTCCGCGTGTGGTAGCTTGGGTTGCGATACGTCGCATGAGTGGGTCTCCTAGGTAGGTACGGATAAGTCGGCTGAGATTGCGCACGTACCTAGTACCTGATCGAATCCAGATTACCTAAGTCAACATTGCTAGCGGCCATTTCCTGACCAGGGTCCATCTCGTGGCCGAGATCGGCATTCATTTCAGCCCCATAGCGTGTGCTTCTTAATACCACATTACGTCAGTTTCCAAACCTCAATCCGAAGATTCTCCGTCTAAGATTCTGTCGTCTCAGGGTCTTCCGCATCACTACGTTATCTCGCATTTCCTATGTGCTATCAGCCCGAACCCGCAAGATATCCATCTATGCATGATGTAACCCTTGCTATTTGCTGTCTGCAGGTATCATTTTGAGACGTCGTTACGTAGTGACGGTCCGGCCCAGATGTTTGTGATTAGGCTGAGGCCGGGCTCCTCCGCCGTTCGGGCTGAGCAGTTGCTAGTTGCAAACCTGCGTTAGTGTGGCATCGCCAAAACACTGCGCATGAATGTACAGGCAGAAACGGGGGGCCGGGGGTCGTGACACCCGGCCTATGGGCCTATGGTATGGAGGTAAGAGGTCACCATGGGTGCGCATGGGATCTGGCCTCCTGAATCGGTGTGCCAGTTGACACACATGCGCGTGCCCAGCCGCCTGACAATCCAATGTTCTGTTTATTACTGAATACTTTACGTATTGAATGTGTAATGCCACTACCGGAATCGATACTCGTTACGTACATGCAGGAATTTCAACGGACTACGGAATGCGGATACAATCCAATCCATAGGTCCATGGATGCTACTGTTGGCGGTGGAAAACAACCCGACTCCGGCCGAGAACCCCTTTCCTCGATGCGCCCAATGAGCGGCCAGCTAAATGGAGTGCCTCCCTACAAAAACACTACCTAGCACGGATAGGTACATAGTGTATCATGATGCATGGAAGCGAACGGGCCCGAAGCCAAGGTCCCCGCTTCGCGATAGCACCTTACCACCTTGACCTTGCCTATGGAGGTACCTTCTTTAGGATGCTTTTCCTGCGCCCTGCTGGGTACTACCTACCTTTCGCGATCCAGCAGATAAGGGATTCGGCATCGTCCCGTGTTCTCAGCGGCCCGCAGAGCTTCCCATCGATCGCCCTCGTACATGGCCTCTTCTCTTCACTCTCCCCTTTCCTCCTTCCCTCCGCTTTAACCGCCTCTACATCTTCTTCATGTCGCACGCTATCGGCTTCGCCCGAATCGCCATGAAGACTGCGCCTTCGATCCTCCGAGTACACTGATTCGAAACCCCCAGCCTCCATCCATCTTCGTCTACCCAACGGCTGCTCTCCGTCGTCGCTGTCACACCGTTCCTTCTTCGCCACATCAGCAGCCAGTACTGTTCCTGTCGTCGAACCTCGAAGCATGACATATTGGAACTGAACACTCATGTCTGCTTCCAGTTTGCAAAAAATGGCTAGTATGCGGGAGAGACAGTTGCATCACGCGCGGCTTGTTGCCAGCGTCGCGGCAACTGTCATTTCCCTTGCTTGCGGCACCAACGTGAGTTGGAACCTGGATCGTTTCCCCAGAAGCCACACGCTGTCCAAGATCACTCTCGCTGACATGTTGTCGCTCCGCAGTACGTCTACTCGGCGTGGGCTCCTCAATTCGCTGAGCGATTGAAGCTATCCTCGACCGAAACGAACCTTATTGGTCTTTCTGCCAATTTGGGAATGTACTCACTAGGCGTTCCTGTCGGTATGCTGGTGGACCACAAGGGGCCTCGCTCTGCCGTTATTGGTGGCTCGATTCTACTCGCCCTAGGATATTTGCCCTTCCACATTGCCTACGATCGCGCGGCTGGTGCCGTTCCGCTTCTATGCTTCTTTTCATACCTGACCGGTCTCGGTGGTTGCATGGCTTTCGCGGCTGCTGTGAAAACATCCGCCCTCAACTGGCCACATCACCGCGGCACCGCGACCGCTTTCCCTCTCGCTGCTTTCGGCTTGAGTGCCTTCTTTTTCTCAACCTTTGGCAGCATATTTTTCCCAGGAAACACCAGCGCTTTTTTGGCTCTACTCTCTTATGGGACCTGCGGCTTGACATTCCTCGGCTTCTTCTTCCTGCGAGTCTGGCCTCACACCAACTACCATAGTTTGCCCGCCGGTGAGGGCATGTCCGGCTCACAACAGCTTCATCGCACCTCCTCGGAGGAGGTCAAACCCAATCGCTCAGGTCATGGGCATCGCGGCATTTTCGTTGAACCTGGTACGTCGTCCAAAGTCGCAAACCATGTTGACAACACCACAATGAATCCCACCGCCAACAACGAGCCGGTTCATCCAGAATACGAACCGCCCGCGCCGTCTCTCGAGGCTGATGAGGCGCAAACCGAACCTGTCGACGCCGATGATTACGAGCCCGACGAGACGTCTTCGCTGGTGTCGAGCTCTTCCTCCATGCCTGGTGATGTTTTTGTTCAGAGTAGTGTTGATATGGATCGTTCTCATCGTGTAGATATTCGTGGCTGGAATCTGTTGCGTGAGCTCGATTTTTGGCAATTGTTCTGTATTATGGGCATCCTCACCGGCATTGGATTGATGACGATCAAGTATGTTTTCCCGGCTTCAGTTGCTGCTATCCGTCGACGTTTTTTATGGCTCACTGTGCTAAAAATTCTCCCAGCAACATCGGAAATGATGTTAAAGCACTTTGGCGCCATTGGGATGAGTCTGTGGATGATACGTACCTCATTACCAGGCAGCAGATGCACGTATCGATTCTGTCCATCTGCAGCTTTGCCGGGAGACTTTTGAGCGGTATGTGCCCTCGTTCCTGTCACATTGACCGTTGCTGACCCAAAGTCTAAAGGTGTCGGATCCGACTTCATAGTCAAGGTACTTCACGGAAGCCGCGTTTGGTGTCTCGTCGCTTCCAGTCTCGTCTTTTTTCTGGCCCAGATCCTTGCACTCACCGTCACCAACCCTCACCTTCTTGGCTTGGTGTCTGGATTATCTGGGATCGCTTATGGCTTTCTCTTCGGTGTGTTTCCCTCCATCGTCGCCGAGACGTTTGGCATTCACGGTCTCAGCCAGAATTGGGGCTTGATGACACTTTCACCCGTCGTATCGGGCAACATATTCAACATTTTCTACGGCAAGATCTACGACAAGCATAGTATCATGGGCCCGGATGGCGAACGCGTTTGCCACGACGGGCTAGAGTGTTATCGTGCCGCCTACTTGATGACCCTGGCATCGTGCTCTGTTGGTTTGGTTCTCACGCTGTGGGTCATTCGTTACCAACGTGCAAAGTGGGCTAAGGAAGAGAAGGACAAGGTCGAGCAGGACGATTGATTAGGTGCCTGCCATTGCCTGGCATCTTATTCCTCGGAGGGTGTACTGACCACATGCCTCTGCAGTCAGACAAGAGGCCTGGCCCGAAACCCGCATACACGATAGCACGGCGGGAGGCTGTGGAGTAGACCACCCCTTCGATGGCTGGCAAATGCGGAGGGACACAGCAGCAATTAGATACCACGTAAACAGGGAACCAATAGACGACAGGCATTTTTGGCGCTCGGGTACGGAGTACTCATTTTAATAGAAGTAGCATCAGCGCATCGCTCGCACACGTCCTATAATTGCGGCCGGGTTTGGCTCACCAGTCCCTTCTGCTTAAGGCTCACAATCGTCTGGTGGACTAGATTTAGTACTCACGTATCCCTCGATACTTTTCTATAATAGGTCCTGTGTACGTATGCCACACTGCGTCCGTTGTAAATTAGATGGGAGCCGGCGACAGGGTCGCCAGCTGTGTACTGCAGTAATCAGACTTGACCGGCGATTCTCATCGTCTTTCATGCCTACTCTGGCATTGTGTTGACCCATAGTCTGCCTTTCCTGGAAATATATATCGTCCTCCTGTGACCGACTAAGCATTAATAAAGAAACGGGCACAGCAATAAAAAAATCCCCGTTACGGCATTATACAAGAATCGTTTCTAATAGAGACCCCTTGATTCTGCTTGACGGAAAATGACCATGTCCCACGAGCACACGTCCGACTGCAGTGTATCATTCCTCAGATCAAAAGAACAAAGATGTAGGAGGGCTTCTGTAAATGATGGGCCCAGTCCGCGGCAAACCGTGTTCGTTTCGACTCCTCTAGCCAAAACGCGCAAACCACACAAACGCCCTACCAATGCAAGATGCGGAAGGACAAAATGATGAAACTCGAAGCATTGTAACAACGCCAATGTCATGTGAAAGACCGCGCTGTATGCGGCCAACAACCCAACGCAGGAAATATCTAGCGCCAAGGTACAGGAAGCCTGGGACTATCTTATCAAAGAAAACAACAAACCGTGGTCGGACTTTGATGGCCGAGTATATGGGTTGGTTGGTAAGCTGTCGTCCACTGACTGCCAAGCCATTGTATATACAGCGTGGAGATGTAGGAGCGGCAATACAATCACTAGAGCTCATCGAGGCGGGTGCCAGAGATACACGGTCGTCCAACGAACGACGAGTTCCAGCCAGCCTCTCACGGCGTCTTCCCGCGCTTTCTCTCTTCGTTTAACCCGTTTTCGAATATCGAACTGAAGCCTGCAAGAGGCCAGTTGTCGGAAGATGAATGTATCACAACCAACCACGCAGCCACGAGGTTGACGAGGTAATGTAGCATGTAAGCATACGAAACGCCATAGATGGCCGCGTATGTGGCTGTACCAAAGAGAAGCACACTGGTGAGGTGCCTTAGCTTGCCGGTGACCCTCGGTACCATTTTCCCTGTTGTCAGGTTCTCCACCAGAAGTATAAATGGCATTATTGAGAGTACATTGTGATGTGAGGAAAAAGGTGTAAGCCAATGAACGGCCAAATTGCGAATCCAAACCGCTAGGATGGGCAAGTTGATGGGGAGAACCCAGAGCATCAGCAGTAGTATGGAATGGGTGTAGTTGTAGAAGTCGTAGTTGGGCCCTGACTTAAGCTCCGATGCTATCCTTAGTGCCCGGACAACAGTGGAAAGTTGGACGAGGCAAGCAACGAGGTATGCGAACTGGTACGGGATGAAGGTTGAAACCAAGAACAAGAGAACCGCAGTGGTAATCATGCGACGTCTTGGGGAAGAAGCGACAAAGATGGGTAGATGTGCCCTTCGCCGGTCTTCTCTCGCTTGGCCGAGAGGGCGTAGCGCAGACCACCCGAAAACAAGACCGAGGGCTTGCGTCAAGGCCAAGGTAATGAAGTGTAGGATGGCACAAACTCCGATGCAAACCACTCCAATGAGAGGAACCAGGAACCAGAAGAATGGATCTTGCGTACCCGTGAGCAGGTCGTTGCTGTGGAACTCGGCCGCGGCTGACGTGGTGTTGCGCCAGTACCAGAATCCCACGTACCCCGAAGACCACGAACCTGTGATCGACAAGGAGAGGAATGTCAACGAGATCAACATCAGTGGCAAAGACTGCCTCAGGCAAAGGTCGAGGCTCTCTGAGAAGGAGATGAACGTCCCAGTGGTGTCATAAACCCTGAACTGCTTACGAAGCACCAGTGCCACTACCAGAAGGGGGAATGCAGCAAAGACGGTGCGGTAGCGCATGTATAACTTCCCCAGGCTGCCCAGGGCGTCTACCGTCAGCTTGATGTCAATGCTAGACTCGCAGGTTGGGTCCGTCCAGAACTGGAGACTAAGCCCTTGCTCCTCTTGCCTCTTGTGCCGCATAGGGGGAGGGACAAATGGTGCAACGCCATGCATACTAATGCTTGCGTGTTTGGCGTTCACAAAGAACTTGGATTCGTAAGGTTGAGCAAGATGTTGTCTGATGAGGGGCGAAAACAGCCCGGTAAAATTGCTGCAGACCTGGTTGCTAATCTCCAAGTTGTAAGCCAGTAGACTAGATTGTAATGTTGGCACTTGGATTTCCGCGACCATGGGACGATTCGGGGGAAGTCTAAAGGTCATCCCGAACGCTAGTAACCGCCGGAGGCTGATATTGCGTCGCCTGTGGGATTGCGAGTGATTGCTGAACTCGGCCACAACAAAACGCTGCGTCGGTTTGACCGCTTTATCGATGATAGCCACGAATTGGTGGTCTCCAATGTCTTCAATGTCGTATTCGAGATACGAGAAGGGCGACACTGTCGGCTCGTTCTCCAGGGAAAAGGGATGGTGGACAGCCTTTGTAGAAGCAGGCAAAAGCATTGCATCGGACGCAGCGTTCTTGCATGCCAGGCGTGTGGACCCTGCCGTATCTCCAGAAAGGTCCATGTTCATCGAGAAGAGGGTCGTGGCCTGGCCAGGTTGCAAAGGGAATACGCTGCAAAAGAGAACCTCCAACTTCCCGTGCTCCCCAGGCTTGTCCAGGCTGACGTCGGACAATAAAGTAAACCGCTTGCCCTCTGGCGATCCTTGAGGGGGCACGGGAAGCAAATGAGCCCTTACTTTAGACTCGCGGCCGAGCTGTCGCAGGACTAGACGTTCTCCTTGGGCCAGCATGGCATTGGAGTTGTCTTCCAGCGTCAACAGAGTGATCAGCCCTTCCGAGGGCAGGTTCTTCTCCGCGATGGACTCCATGCCCGTGAGGAACCACTTCTTAAATACTCTCATCCTTTCAGCTCTGGGTTTCGTCTGTGACGACCTGTAAACGTCTACCACCTCGTACATGGCCCGGGCTACAACCTTCCTGAACTGGTCGCACCACAAAATGGCCTGGTGATCCATGCTGGTCCAAACCCCGGGAATACCGGTCGTAAACACTGTGAATCCATGCGTTTCGGGAATTAACGACTCGACACTAGCATAGTCGGATGGGACCACGGTGTCTAAGCCACCACCGGCGATAGAGACCAAGGTAACGTGCCACAACGGGTTGTTGTTCGCCCATTTCTGCGAATACGCTCTGCGCCAGTAGTCATTCATGTCTTCATAAATCTTGACAATTTGTCCATCGAACGTTACTGGCGGTCGGGAGTGCGGCGCAGACATGGTGATGATGGTGTTGATCGAGTTGGACTGGTAATTCGGCATGATAAGCATCGTGCGTGCCACTATACCACCCATCGAGTGTCCCAGAACGAGGACAGAAGTCGGGTCTGGCAAATCGGGATCGCGGGCGGACATGCGAGGGTCCATATAAAGCGATAAAATGTATCGGATGGCCTCATTCAGATACTCCGCCTGGTCCAACATTGTCTGTCCATGAAAGGCAGTTATGTCTTCGTTGAAATCGACAGTGAAGAAGTCAAGGCTTCGCGTGCCAGCAGCCGCGGCGGCTTCGTCGTGCTGAAGAGACTCGTGATAAAAGTTGGCGGCCTCGGCGGCGATCGGTCTGACTTGCTTGTAACTACCCGCATTGCCTGGGATGAAGAGGACGGGCACGCCTCTCAACTAGAACTAGTCAGTTCGAGAGCTTCAGGGTAGCCTGCAAGCTGTATTTACCTTTCTTTCGTCATCAACCCCTTGCTCGCGATAGAGGTATAGTGAATATTTTGTTGCGAAGCGTGTGTGTTCTGTATCAAAGTCACGCAGGCGAATGTAGGAGGGCCGCATGTAAGACATACGACACCCTTTGGCGTCGAGCTGGCGAGTCCAAGAAGAGTTCATGATGGCGCAAAGCAGGGTAATGCCAAGAACTGTGATGGCCAGAGCGAGGATAGTGATTGACCATGGGCCACGAAACCGGGAACGGCGGCCAACAAAACGCGGCTCGATCATTTTCCCAGAAGCCATGGAGTCCTGCCCAAGGTCTCCGTTACGGAGAAGACCGGTACTTTCCTCGTCTTCTTGATCGTCTTCGATGTCGTCCTGAAGCTGATTTTCGCGAGCAACTCCTGCAAGGCGGGCGTCGAAGTGGTGGTGGTTCGGGAGTTGCGGGCGGAGGCTTTCTCGGTAAGCGGGCGATGGCGTGGCGAGGGGCGGAGCTGTGAACGACGAGAAGGACTCAGTTACGGAATAGGGGCCTGGCGATCCATTCGAGCCATGTTCGAGCTTCCAATTGGGATTGACGGATCGTCGACTCCTCGCGAATGACGGTTTCGAGGCGGCTGGCGGGTGCTTTGGGGGCTGAACGGAGTCTTGGGCGCGAGCAGTGGCAGGGTGCTCGGCTGTAGGCTCGTCGCTTTCGTCGGTCGAACCCGACGAGCGCCTCTTCATGGGTGGAGAGGGCTCGTTCGAGTCTCCCGGGGTTTATCAAGGAGCCTCAAAGAGCGCTGGCGAGGGAAAGGAGGGAAGGGGCGGTAACGAAGTACGCAGACGCGAAGATAGTAACGAGTGGCGGAAAAGAGGGACGAGAGAATAGGAACAAACCGCCATGGACAAGCGAGGATGTGCTGTCGGGTTTCCTGGCGCAGGCGCTGGCGCAGGCAGGGCAGAAGTACGGATACTGTTCCTATTTCTGCAGGTAGGTAGGTACCTCCAGGCTCAGTAGCAAAGGGATGCACTGGATGCTAGGTACCTAGGTAGGTGGGTGCCGCATAAGTACCTGGGTGGGAACCTCTCCTCTTCTCAAAAAAGGTTTCTCGATGTGCCAAAGCTGATAGCGCATGCTAAATTGGGTACAGAGCAAGCACCTAGCGTGAAAAGTTTCTTCCTACATACATGCCTACCTACCTATGCACCTAGGGCACCTAGATAGGTAACCAGAGGCACCTCACCTGCAGTGCCCAGGTTGTGATGCTACCCAGGTAGATAATACATAGCGACGTGGGGTTGACTGGTTCAGTCCCTGGGCTTCTGAAGACATCTGCTACCTATTACGCTGTACCACAAAGATGTTATCCAATAGTTAGAATGAAATAAGAAATTCCCTCTGCCTGAGAAAGGCTTCTTCTTCTTCGGCTTCCTCTAACTGCTACCTTATTAGAAGGGACCTTATGTTCTCTACCCTTAGTACCGGGGTTCTCCATGACCGGAATTAGCTACTGAGCAGATACAACAACAAGACACGATTAGACCCTCAAATTCGACACCTACAACAACATCTTAGATTTCTAAACCACAACACATTCAATTGACTATTCATTGTCGCTATTCGACTCATTCGACGATTCCACATCCTTATCACAGGTTCGCGCATTATGCCCAGTCTCATCACACACACCACAGTGTCTCCGAGCCGGCTGGGCTTTCTTTGATGGACCCCCCTCTTTATCATCTCGAGGCACTGGACGTTTCCCTTTTTGTTTCTCCTCCAGTAAACCCTGAGATTCCTCTATACTAAGTGCTCCTCTAAGCTGTACCCGGGACCTTTTGGCCCTCCGGCGCTTAGTAAGTACCACATTTACATCCTTAAGTGTGCGAATCCGATTGGTTGAAAGAGTGATTAAGTGTGCTATTGCCTGCGCACCTTTTGATAATTGCTCTACTGCTTGAATTGTTAGTTAGAGAGCTTCCCTGATAATCAGAGATCCGACTTTTAATAAGATTAGACTACGAGACGGTTTGTTATGAGTTGGACGACGTTTGTGACTGCTAAGATAGTGGTGTTAAAGGATTAGTTATAGAGGGCATAGGTGTCCGTAAATATATATTAAGCTTTTAGATAATATATTCTAGGTCCTATAGGTTAATTCTTGCTTCTAAAAATATAGATTTAATGTTTTCTTTTATAAAAACCTTAATATATAGAAAGTAGAAGTTAAGAAAGAACTTAAACTTAGTAATATAGTTTATAGAGACTTAAATAAAAAGATTAATTTTATCGCTATATATACGTTTTAAAGATAAATAAAGAATAACATTTAATAGTTAGAGTAAATAAGATAAATATAGAGGTATATTAATAGTTATAATAGTATTCTATGTATAACTAATAATTATTAAATTTAGTTAATAAATAACTAATTATTATAACTATTGATAATAAGTATCTAATAAATACCCTTATTATAACCCTTAGTATACTTATCAAAGTTTTTAATTTAGTTTAGACCTATATTATTATTAGTCTATTTATTAGTAGTAGGTTTAATAACCTAGTTATTTAGAACCCCTAATTCCGTAGTCTAACTAGTAAGGTAATAGGCGCCTTAAACGATTAGAAACGGAGGAACACACTACCCGCCCGAATTAGTATATTTAATAACCGTAGTCTATTTACGGTTACTAGGTGGAATGGACTTTGCTTTGCCGCGTTTATCGGCGCGTGTTACTACTATTGACGCGGTGATAACGCCTAACATAAAGCCAGTCTCGTCGAAATTGTAGATGTCCCCCTCTTGGATCCCGTATTTGGCCAGTATGTTGCGTAACAGCGCAAACCACTTCGAAATAACCCGAGGATCTTCCTAAAGAGCCCTTTAGTAATCGTATAGACGATTGAATTTGGTTCTTAGCGATGGTTGCGAGTCCACAAATCGCTTCGCCCAACACTTGCCAAGCGGCTCTCAATTGCGCGCCCGCAGCAGAAGATTAGCCATATCTTCCACACCAGCGAGCCGCAAAGGAAATCCTCTAGAATCCTGTTCAATAACGTATTAGAGAAATGGCTTCTCTTCGATCGGTTCGAGTTTGTGTCGTTAGGGCTGGGTTCGTTCGCGTCGGGGTCGGGCGTTCATTCTGTCGTATACGGTACTCTTGGGCACTCCGTATGTCGTCGCTGCACGCCCAATACTCAATTTACCACCTCTAGCGCGTGTAGTTCGAATCGCCTCAAGTGCAAGATTGATTTTGTCTTCTTGTGAGTAAATCGGCATGGCGGTTGTGGAGTGATGACGTGTCGAATGTTTAAGTGCTTTGAACTTGAGCGCGTTCGGGAAAAAGTGTCCGGCTGACTGATATGTCCGGCTGACTGATGAACCACGTTAAAACTATTTATTGTTTAAAATTTCTCGAACAATTTGGGCGGTTGCACGCGGAAGGAGCTGATGCTCTACAAGATGTATACGATTCTCGAGGTCTTCTAGGCTCTCCCCTTCCCGACACTCCACCTCTTCAATCAGTATAGGTCTAACAACCGTCAGTATCTGACACGAATTCAAAAAGAAGCACAGCAGCGCCGAACTTACTGGCCTCTGTCGACTTCCGCGACAACGTAGTGGACCATGATACCTGTCCGATTATTTTCTAATTTGCCCGCCTGGAAGTCTGCATACGCTCGATCGATGCTGGGAGCGCGGAGGGCTTGTCAGTACTTCCAAATGGCTCAAGACAAACCACGGACAAGTCACTTACGCGTGGGCGCCATCATAACGGCCTGAGTGGTGGTTGTAAGTCAGTCCAAAAGCATTTCCTCGCCATACACAGCCGTGAGAATAGGTCCAGAGTAGACATACCGGGGAGGGCTTCGGAGATCATATGTCAGCCAATATAAAGTTATACACTTGGAACGAGGATCGACTTACCCGGATGGAGATTGATGACAGGTACCCCGGCCGCTTGGAGTGGTTCCAGGAATTGAGGTGACAATATCCACATAAAGCCAGCGAGGACGATCAAGTCTGGCTTCTCTTTCAAAATGATGTCCGCCAATGCAGCATCATATCGGGCGCGGCCTGCCTTCAGTCTTGCCTCGTTCGTCTCACCCTTCTGTGTGAAGCCCCCAGACACGGCATTGAAGTACTCGGTAGGGATTCCGCAGCTTTCGGCACGCTATGAAAAAAGTCAAGCTAGGCTCATCAGAATTCGTGCTTGCGCCTACCTTGGCGGCGTATGCCGTTTTCCTGTTCACGATTACCTTGACAATGCGACTACTCGGAATGTTCGAATCGATCAAGGCTTGAAGGTTTGTGCCGCTGCCGGAGCAGAGCACGACAATACGGCACTCCGTCATGCTGTGAGCACAGAGGAAAAGGTCGGGTGTCGTGTGTGACCGAGGTAAAGGGTTGTGTGAGCCCGGCTGGCGGAGTTTGTCGAGCTAAAACTTAGTTATTAGATTGTACGAAGTTGTGTACGTAATCTAGGATAGTTTAATAATATTCTTTTTGTTATTAAAAAGTTCTATAGTTAAGCTATACTAAGTTTAAATAATTATAAATGTTTTATTAAGTAGTAATAATAAAAACAGTATACTAACTATTTATATTAGACTAACTATTATACTTTAAAAGTTTATTAATATATAATTTATTTAAATAACTAGTATATGTCATAATTTTTATTTATATAGTTATTTATATATTTAATATTAATACTATAACTAGCTAGTTATAAGTAGAACGTAACTATAACTATTAGTATATCTTTATATATATCTTATTTACTCTAACTAACTATTAAATATTACTCTTTATTTACTTCTAATATATATATATATATAGTAATAAAATCAACTTTCTTATTCAAGTCTTCATAGGCTATATTACTAAGTCCGAGTTCTTTATTACTTTCTACCGCGCACATAATAAGGTTTTCCTAAAGAAAAATATTAAATTATTATTCCTAAGTACTAGAATTAGTCTATAGGACCTAGAGTATATTACTTAAAAACTTAATAAATATTTACGGACGCCTATACTTCCTAGTACCGACCCTTAAATACCTCTCTACCTTAGTAGTCATAAACGCCGTCTAACTTATAATAAACTGTCTTATAGTTTAATTTTACTAAAAGACGAATCTCTAATTATTAGGGAAGCTCTCTACCTCTAATAATCGAAGTAGTAGAGTAATTATCGCGAGGTACGTAGGTAATAGCGCACTTACTCACTCTTTTAACTAGTCGGCTTCGCACGCTTAAGGATATAAATATAGCACTTACTAAGCGCCGGAGGGCCAAAAGGTCACGGGTCCAACTTAGAGGAGCACTTAGTATAGAGGAATCTCAGGGTTTACTGGAGGAGAAACAAAAAGGGAAACGTCTAGTACCTCGAGATAACAAATAGGGGGGTCTATTAAAGAGGGTCTAGCCGGCCCGGAGACGCTGTAGTATGTGTGGCGAGACTGGGTATAATGTGCGAACCTATAATAAAGATATAGAATTATCAAATAAGTTAAATAGTAGTTAGTTAATAATAAATAGTTAATTAAATATGTTATAGTTTAGAAATCTAAGATATTATTATAGGAGTAGGAAAAAGTATCTAGCTAACTAATGTATCCGGCTAACTAGTAAACGACGTTATAGTATTTAAAATTATAAATAAAATTTAGTCGTAGTTAAGTAAAAGTAAAAGATTAGAGTTTAGTTACTTAGTACTTTAGTATTATAGTAATTAAAAACTATAAAACTTAAAAAATCTACTTTATTTATAATACTTATTTAAAAAATATTACTAAATACTTTAGTCTAATTATAAGTCTAATACTAACAACTCTGATACTTAATAATACAGTTCTAAATAAGGACTAAACTAAACTATATGAAATTAAAAAGTTCTAAAAAAAGTTAACTTAATACTATACTTAGTAATTATCTTAAGACCTAATATAACTATTATAATAACTTAACTCTTACTATACTTAATAAACGCCTTTTATACTAATCTTTAAATTATAGTTATACTAATATATATACTACTTCTATAAAAACAAATACTTCACTAGTACTTATAATAATATAAGAAGTAAAGTATAAGTAACTAGTTACTTCTAATAACTAAAAATATATTCTTTATAAATAATAAAGTTATAAAACGGTCCTTATAGAGTATAATAATCTACTTCTTTAATAGTCTAATTATATTAAAATCTAAGACATAGGCTATAGTTACTATATTTATAATAAAGATAAAACTATTTAATTTTTTAAAAACTACTAAAAAACTATAACTTAAAAAGAAAAATTAAATTATATTTCTTAACCTGAAAAGTATTCAGTAGATTTATTATAGTAATTAATAAATAATTTACCTTCTAATAAGTAAAAAAGAAAGGATCTTAATATATTATAAATATATAAATATTTATAATATATAACGTATATATATAGCGAGTCGCCCACTGTAGCGAGTCGCTCACCTCTACCTACCCTTCTACTATTTTTACAAGTGAATTAAGCAGCATCGTACAAAATCAATTCAAACTACGTACTATCCCCTTCTTTAGAGGTCTCCCAAACTACCTGACATGTTCGTACGTTATGTCCAGTCTTCCCGTAATTGCCACATCGCCGCCCGCGCAATTCACCCCCCTCTGTACGACCACCCTCCTGACGTATATTTTCGCCTTCAGCATCAACAACCCCCTTCTCTGCCCGGATTGCCTCAACCTCAGCTGCATTAAGGACCCCCCAAGACGTAGTTGGGTTTTTTTAGTCCTCCGGCGCTTACTTAGTATCTTATTTGCTGTACGAAGCCCTCGACACTTAGCTTCAACAAGAGCTAATTTGTATACTAACTTACTAATACCTTTGGCTTGCAAGTCAACAACTTCGTATAAATGTGTTGGTGAGCTATGTTGATGACTAGTAATCTTTTTCTTAAGTGAAGCAGAGCTTCGTACGGCGTCCTGTGCTGTAGTTAGTGTCTTTAGGTACCAGGAGCCATAGCTCCTTGGGGGTGAGTTAGCTGGTGTTAGTGTCTCTAGCTTGAAATCTAGGCGGGAAATAACTACATCTGGGTCAAAGGGTACAAGGCCAGCCTGTCTAAAGCCAGATCGTACGTTTTCTTTACCTATTAAAGTAGAAAAGGCTGCTTTAAAGATAGGAAAGAAGTCGTCCTTAGTAATATACGTAATCTGTATCCGTATTATCTTCTCGATTTCCTGGTTGTATGAAGCCTTTAACGGACTAAAATAGCTAATATTAAGAGGCTAAAGTTTATATAATAAATAGAGAGGTTTATAAAGAGTAATAATACTGTGTTTCTTATAGTAAATATTAAAATTAGTAGATTTATATCTATTATAGCTGTTAAGGATTAGGAGCTACTTAATATTCTTTATATAAAACTATATACTTTTTAAAATACTTTAGTTAATGTAGACTAATCTTATTTATAGTCTATTTATTTTCGCTAGGGTAAACGCGATTAGCGATTCGGGTGGGAATTAGCTATTAGTGTACTACGAAAGTAGGTGATATTTACCCTTAATAATAATATATAGAGGCAGCGCCTAGCTATCTACACATACGCCCTGAATAGTAAAAACCTATTCGCGATTACTAGGCTACTTTATACAAGGTCTTCTATAGTAATCGAAGGTTATAATAACCTTTACGTATAATAGTATTCCTATTAAAAAAACCCGTCTCGTTAAAATTATAAATATTGTTAGTTATCGTATATTCCGTACTTCGTAATTATATTTTGTACGAGGGCAAACCAGGCTTATATAATTGCAGGATCCTTAGCTAATGCCCTCCGATAGTCGATTCGACGTCGAAAACGCGTTTTTAATTATGATTAGTGTTGTACGAAGTTCTCTACCCATCGCGGTTCGATACGCGTCGCGTCGCGTTTATTAAGGAGGCGATCGGCCATATCTCGTACATCGTCGAGTCGCGGTAGAAACCCTCGGTCGATCAGGTTGATAAGTCATTTAAGAATCACGGTTTCTTCTAAAGAAGTCATCTTCTTTAAATTCGTACGAGTTTCGCATCGAGGTAATAGGCCGGCGTGTTGGTCGCGAAGTGTTGTTCTTAGGACATTATAGATAGAGGAAGCTTTTCGTACGGAAAGTTTTGGGTCTTTTTCGATTGCTTTAAGTGCAAGGATAATGCGGCTTTCATTTGAAGAAGAACTCATGGTCGTACGTGGAGGACAGTTGTTGTTAAGATGGAGGGTGTATAAGGAAAGGAAAGTGGGCGACTCGCTATGCATATACGTCAACTTAAATAAAAGTATATTATAAAATCTTTAAAGTTATCTATATACTAATGGATTAAATAGTAAAATACTTCTTAAAATAAAGTTTAAATACTTTTAAAACTTTTCTAACTTTTAAAATATAAAAATATAAGAATAATAATTAATATAAATAAGAAATAGTATAGTAGTATAAATAAATTTATTAAAAGTAAAGATCCTTTTTAATTCTGTCTATAAACAAATTTAGCCCCTAACGTATATTCAAAGCGTATAAACTAAACTATTCCCTTTTTAAAAAACCAAAAACCTATTTCTTTTTTTTAAAAATACTAGTACTTTAATGACTTTATCTAAAAATAAAAACAATAATCGAATAAAACTATAAAAAGTCCTTAAAGTTAATAAAAAAAGTTAGATAAAGTATAAAAGGAATTTTGTTTTAAATAAGGACTAGTATTTTAAAAAAGAAGAAATAGGTTTTTGGTTTTTTAAAAAGGGAATAGTTTAAAATAAGAATTCATAAATCTATTAGTATTAACTAGGTTAAGTTAGTTACTGCAATAAAATATTAAATATCAACAGTTAGATTTAACAAAATCTACGTTTTTTATTTAGTTAATTTTAGATTTTAATATAAATATCTCTATAATTAAAGTTCAGTAATTCTATATATCTGCGTTAATATCCTTAGTATTTCTAAGTATCTACTAGATAGAACCGTTACTAGTTACTCTCTACTACTACTAAGGACCCCCCTCTCCTACTAACGGTCTACGGACTATAGTTCTTCTAACTATATTGTTAACACTATACTATTTCACTTACTATAACGGACTTTACTCTATATTTAAAATATTTGGATTTTTTAAAATAGACTATAAATTATACCTATAATATTATTAACATATCTAACGCCTATACTTAACCCTTCTACCTCTTAAAGTCAATCTAATCTAGCTTCTACTTTAATACTATAGCTAGTTAAAGCTCTTAGTAGGATCCGTCATACTATTGTTAGTACGTACTTTAATATTTAACCTTTAAAGTACTTATTACTTCTTAACTTTTTCTAGGTTATTTAAGGCCTTAATAGTTATAGTAGTAGTATTTATTATATCGATGAAGTCAGTTAGGGCCCCTATATATTTAATCATAGTCCTAACCTCTTTTATCAACTTTTTGATCTTATCCTTATATGAGTATTTATATTTCTCTCTAAAGCTTGTACTTTCCGGTTTATTTTTAATTTGAAAAAGTATTTAAACATAACTATAGTAATCTATACTTTAAGTAACAAAGTATTAAAGTTAGTATTATAGTGAATACTACATATTTTAATAGTTATAGTAATAGTACTATATTTCATACAATTACTATAAGTTATAACTATAAGAAAATTACATTTGTTTAAGACTATATTATTAGTTATAGGTAAAGATAAGAGATGAATTAATAAAGGTATTGCTTATAGTAACGTAGTTAGTCTTTTTTTAAATAGTAAACACCTCTTAGGGTACGTCTAGCTTTACTATAAGTTACGATACTCTTAGTTTAACTTAATATAAAGTTTAAAAGGTTTCAAAATAAAAGTTTGTTTTAATATATTAGTTATTTAGTAACTATTACTTAGTATGGTTTAATAGCATCGTTACTTAGTAGTACTACGCTCTATAGTAAGAGTAGGCTCTTAAACTTATTATAATAACTTTAAATAAGATAGTACGTCTATTAAGTTAACTTATCGAGCTTTCCTTAAGAGTACTTAGTTATAGTAAAAGGGAATAAATTAGTAATACATTACTTATATTCCTCACTATATTAAACTACTAGACATATATACTAGTTAAGTATAGTTTTCAGTAGACTTTTTGTCCTTAAAAATAACCTATACTAAGTAAACTTTTAGGTTTGCGTTACTAATATACCAGTACTATAAAGATAAGCCTATATAATATCTCCGTCGATATATATTAAATAAAGTATAGTTACTAGTTAATAAATGTGATTAATAACTGTTTTAACTCTCTTTAGCTAGTTAGATACATTTAAATAAAGTTTAATAAAGTAACTTAATAAATATACTATATAGTCTAAAGTTATTATCATAACCTTAACAACTACTATACTATAAGACGTAGTAGTAACAATAGGATCGCCTGAAAGCCTTACTTTTTTATATTAAAATTAAGAATATAAAAAATATAAATATTTTTAAAAGAAAGTCTATAATTCAAATTAAACCCTAAATTCCAAAATTAATTTAATAAAAGTATAGTATAACTAATTAAACTCTATAAGTTCTAGTTTTTTTTATTAATATATAAAGCTAGTTAAATATTGTATTTATCTAAGAAATATAGTGAATAAGTTTTATAAGTTATTTCATAACCCTTATTTTAAAAACAAAGTTACTAATAAAATTAATAAAAACATTAAAATAAATTTAATAAATAATATTCTTATCTATATAAAACTATTTTAGATTCATATAGACTAATTATACTAAAAGTATATTAGCGATTTAGTTATAAGTATTTTGAAAATATTACAGTTCACCCTATAGAATATACTATATAAAATACAAATAGTAAAAATACTATAACTAACTCTAATTTTATTTATAAATTTTATAATAATCTATTAGTAAAAGTAATTATACTACTCTTTATAGTTCCTATTATTAGGGTTATGTTTTTATTTTAGAATGTAATAAAACTTAACTAACTACTTTAATTTATGTTTATAATAATGAAAGTAAAAGGTTTATAGTTACTATATCTTATTTATATACTAGTTATATCTTATTTATATACTATATCTTATTTATATACTATATCTTATTTATATACTATATCTTATTTATATACTATATCTTATTTTACTTAAACCTAAGTCTCTTAAAATAAACTAGAGTAACTATTATATTAACTTGAAAATAGTTTTATATTCTATTTTCATAAAACAAAATAAAAGTTATAAAAAAGTATTTAATAATAAATAAGGTCCTAATACTATTAACTTCATACTTTAAAATATTATATATAACTTAATTAAACTTATACTAATATTAATTCCTCTAACTATAATATATTTAAACGTTTTATTATAAATTTAAAAACTGTTATATTACTTGTATTTAAAAAACTATTTAGTATATTAAATCTCTCTTTTAAATTATTGAATCTTTAGTTATATATATTTTTATAATCTTCTTTTAATAAATCCTTTAACAAGTATATAGTTTAAAGTTTTTTTAAATATAAAGGTTTCTTTTAATATATTAGTTATACTATTTAGTGTTACTCGATATTTAGGTTTTTAAGTAGCATTATCGTTACTATTATATCTTATAAAATAGTAGTAGGTAATTATAGTTACTATAGCGACTTTAGACTGTATAGTATATTTGTTAAGTTATTCTACTAAGCTCTACTTAAGAGTATCTAACTAGTTAAAAGGGGTTAAAACGATTATTGAATACGATTACTTATATACTTTACTTAATATATATATTAGCTAGGATACCTAAGATTATTTAACTTTAATTATAGAAATATTCGTACTAGAACCCGAAAATAACCAAATAACTACATAAAATACTTTAGTTAATTAATTATTTTTAAAATAAACTACTAATTAGTTATATTTACATCTCTATAAATTACTACTAATATACCTAACTAATACTCCTTAATACTATAGCGAACCTTTTTATTAGTTTAACTTATTTGATAACCTATATTTAGTACTTCTATTAACATTTAATACTATTAATATCCTCGTTAGTATACTACTATAACTACATTACTTACTTAGAATTTTTTACTATTCTATAGTTACTTATTAATAAATATTTTATTATATTACTAAAAATTACTAAACTTTCAATGTACTAGCTATTAGCTAACTTAAGTTTTAAGACCTTATAAACTATTTTAATTACTTAAGGAAAGTATATATAGTATTTATTTAATATTAAATTATAAAAATATTTAACGTGGTTCATCAGTCAGCCGCTCATATCAGTCAGCCGCTTATTTCTCATCGCACCTAAAATCGACTTTTTTATATATTTATAATACTTTTAATAATTAATAAAAACTTACATAAATTTATAGACACTTACCAATAAGAGGTTTTTAAAGGGTAAAAGTATTTTCTAAAATTCTTATTTGATTAATATTATATGATACAAAAGTGGGGCTCTAGTTAGACTTAATTATAGAATTTAAGAGTTAGGGTTGGCTATATTAATTTGAAAATTTAAATATAGAGATTTAACTCCTATCAGTAAGTGTCTATAAATTTATATAAGTTTTTATTAATTATTAAAAGTATTATAAATATATGAAAAAGTCTATTTTAGGTGCGATAAGAAATGAGCGGCTGACTGATGAACCACGTTAGCTTAATTATATAGTTATAATAACCGAATTATTATATAGTTATAATAGCTAAATTATATAGTTATAGCAGCTAAATAATTACTAATTATAGTAGTTCAAATATATAGTTATAACGGTTAAATTACTATTCATTATAATAACTTAATTCTTACTATTATAATACTTTAAAAAATAGTACTTAGATTATTAGGTTTAGTACTATAATTATTATAGGTTTAGTACTATAATTATTATAGGTTTAGTACTATAATTATTATAGGTTTAGTACTATAATTATCATAGGTTTAGTACTATAATTATTATATTTAGATTATATAGGTTACTATTAAATTAAGTAAGAAAGGTAACTAAAGTATCTACTTTAATAACTAAAGATATTTATCCTAATAGTAAAACTTCTAACATAAGAGGGATTTAACTAATCGATAGGATCTTATTGAAGAACTAAATAAAAATATTTAAATTAAGTTAAAAGTACTAGTTCTAAACTAATTCATACTACCTAGAGGTCTATGTTTTCAAGTAATAAAGAACTTAAATCTTTTTACTCCTTAACTATAAAAACTTCAAATAGAATTACAAAAAAGTATTTATCTATAACTAACTATCTCTAATAATACGCTTTATAATAATAAGTGTAAATAAAAGATAAAGGGGCTTAATAAAAGTTATATAAAATTAAATTAATAAGTCTATTTTTTTAATATCCTTAATTTAATTTAAAATAAGTTTGTCTTCTATAGTTATATATTTTTTGTTAGAGTAGTTTACTTTATTATTAATTTTACTTTAGTTATTTAAGTCCAACTTTATTAGTTATAACTACTTATTACTAATAACTACTAAATTAAATCTAGAACTACTTTATACTTAGTACTCTATAGAAAAATAAAATTTATGGAAAAGATCTTTAATAGACCTAATAGTTTAAATACTTTTGATTTTATAGTAAAAAATATAAAATGTATAGAGAACTTCAATATAAATATTATCTTCAAAATATTCTTTATAAAAATTAATTTTCAATAGTTATATAAAAATTGAAATTTAATATATAGAATATAATATTTTATTCTATATTAGTAATATTAAAAAGAGTTTCATAGTTAAAAAACTTGAAATTCTTTTTTTAAATATAAAGTCTCTTTTTTTACTCTACTTTCTTATAAATATTTCATAATAGTACTACTATTATAAATACTACTATTCTTACTATAACTAACTCTAAATAGTCCTTTAAAACTCTTATCGTTAGAAACAATAATACCCTTTTCTAATAATTTTACTCTAATTCCTTAAAACTGAAACATTAGTCTAACTTATACTTAATATTTAAGGAGTAAGGTTTAAAAGTCCTTTATGCTTTTAAAATAAGTATTATATAACGACCTATATTACTAAGGTAATTTTCAAATATACTTATAAAAAGTATATTATTAAACTATATAATTAAAGTTATTAGTTTATAATAGTTAAAAATAAATATACTTATTACTCTTTTATTTTATTTTTTATATTAATAAATAATATAAGCCTATTTTAAAGTACTAAAAATATTCAAATACTAAGCTTATTGTGAACTAATAAAGTATTTTTATTTATTACATTTATTAATATATTACAGGACGTGGTTGATAAGCGAGTGAGACAGACAAGCGAGTGAGACACGGCTTATCGCTTAGTAAAAGCTACTTTTTAACTAATTGTTTTTTAAAAATTCATATTTAAGTAAAAAGCTACAAACCTTTAAAATAAAGCTTATTATATAGCTATAAGTATAAATGGAGAAATCAATAAAATTTAATATTATCGAATTGTATTTAAAATAAAAGAAACGGAATAGTGGGTCCGCGATAAGGGTTAAAGTTAATATCTCAGAAACTATAGATCCTAAGTTTATATAGATTTAGTCTTATATATATAACCCTTATCGATAGTAGCATCTAAAACTATACGACTTTCTATTTAAATATAGATTTTTAAAAAATAGCTAAAAAAGTAGCTTTTACTAGGCGATAAGCCGTGTCTCACTCGTTGTCTGTCTCACTCGTTGTCTGTCTCACTCGTTGTCTGTCTCACTCGCTTGTCTGTCTCACCCGCTTGTCTGTCTCACCCGCTTATCAACCACGTTATAAAGCAATTATAATACAACTATAGATAACTATACTAAATACTAATAGTAAATATTAATATAAAAATAACTCTATTATATATAAAAAAACTAAATAATAAAAACAAATATACTAAGTAAAACATAATCCTATAATATATTAAAATACTTAACGTACATAATAAGTGAGCGGATCAAATAAGTGAACGGATCACCCGACCGCGACTAAGTCTTTTTCACACTTTTATTACGTATCCATCGATTAAAAACAATGCCGTTATCAAATAAAGAAAGTTAAGTAATCCTAGCTATCTAGGCTATTAGTAAAACCCTAAATCTCAGTGTCCGAGCGGCTGTACGGATATATTCAGTACTATTTATAACCTAATATTGCTGATTAAAGGGTACAACATCAGGACACGATACTATACCCAATTCCCGGAAATTAATGTCACTTAAAGAGGAGAAGCTAGTTAAATACATTCTCGACCTAGATTCTCGATTAATTCCTCCCCGGATAGCTAGTATAGAAGAAATAGCTAATTAACTGCTCGCTAACCATAATATACTACCGGTCGGTAAGTACTAGGCGTTAAACTTCGTTAAGTAATAACCATAGCTCTAGATATAGTTTTTTTATATGTATAATTATAAAAGGGCCTAATATAAGACCCTATAGTAATAAATCTGTAGTTTTGGCTTATATTGAATATAATTATAAAATATAGTATCTAGGACCTAGATATTTATAACTTTAATAAGACTGGCTTTATAATAGACTAGATCTTAACTGGATTGGTTATTATAAGCTTTAAAAGGAAGTTAAATATAAAAATAGTACAGCTTAGTAATTAGAAATAGATTATAGTTATTTAGTCTATCGGCTTATCGGACTATAGTATCCTACTATATATTATCGTTACGGGCTAATATCACCTCTCTACCCAGTAAACTTAGTCGGGTCTCCTACCTAACTAGGTAATTATAATATTTAAAAACGGATAGATAATAAATAAAAAAAGACTTACATTAGCTCTAATACTTTAATCAGTAACTATATAAAAGTATAATTAAAAGGTCGATATCGCCTCCTTATCGTTAATAGGCACAAAAGTCACTACTCTACTCATTTCGAAATATTTTATAAAGATATTAATATTATTACACTCTATATACCGGCTTATTCGTCGTATATCCTCTAGTCCTTAGATATTAGCTGTTTTGGGCCCCTTAAGACAGTATATAGTTAAGAAATCGAGAATAAGATACACCGGAATAACACTCACATTACAAAGAAAGACTTCTTCCCCACCTTTTACAGCACTTTTACACAAACTATTACAGAAAAGAATATCTAGGGGGGTTTTAGAGGGTCCGGACTTATCCCTTTAAGTATATAGAGTGTCCTATCGAAACTGGATGTTAAGTTATATACGCTAACGCCTCCAGGGTCCCTCCTAACAATACCACTACCTTAGGTTTCTAAGACACTAAGTCACCTAACTAAGGCGAGTTCTTAATTAACTTTTTATATAAAACCTTTACCTATACTAAAACTAGACGTATATATATGAATATAAAGTATACTCTCTTAAAAGAAACTATAAAATATACTAAAAAAGATGTTATAATTTTAAAACAAAAACAAAAGTATATCTTCAATACTTTATAAAGTATATAGTAAATACTAATAACCTCTATAGAATCTAAGTACCTTCATTTAAATAAATTATAATGATATATAATATAACTTTAACAAAATAAAATTCTACTTAAAGTTAAATATAAAAACTACTAAATAAAACAAAATAACCTATAGTTACTGCTATTATAAAAATCAAAGACCCTTATTTTAACTTTAATATTAAGTTCTAAATCCTGGATATTTTTAATTTAACTAATATATTACTAATTACTAATAAAAATAACGTGGTTCATCACTCAGCGACGAATACCAGTCAGCGACGAACTTCTTATCGTAGCTAAAATCGACTTTTTTATATATTTATAATTCCTTTAATAATTAACAAAAACTTAGTTATACAAATCTATATATAATTACTGATAAGAGTTAAATCTCTATATTTTCATTTTCAAATTAATAGTTATAACTAACCCTAACTCTTAAACTCTATAATCAACTCTAACTATGGCCCCACTTTTCGTAATATATAGTATTAATTGAATGATAATTTTAGAAAATATTTTTATCCTTTAAAGAACTCTTAACTTGTTACGACCCGACAGTTAACAGACCACTGACGACGACCCCGCAGGGGCTCAGCGGTTATAGGGACGGCCGTCAGCC